>VDFB02116204.1:128417-235917 GCA_007258455.2 Sequoia sempervirens
AACAATGCCAAAATCCCAAGAGTCCTTGGCATACTTTGCCACAATCAAGTGTTTCCAATCCTCCGAAATTTCCACCATGGAGCTCAAATGTGGACGACGTGAAAAAGCATTAGAAACTACATTTTGAGTCCCCTTGACATAGGCAATGTCAAATTCATATGATTGCAATTTGCTTACCCACTTCTGCTGACGATCGTTGAGATCCCGCTGTCCAAGGAAATGCCTCAGGTAGTTATGACCTGTTTTAACACAAAACTTGCTACCTACAAGGTACTACCTGAATTTGGCCAATGCATGCATAATGGCCAACATCTCCTTATCATAGATATTGTAGCTCTTCTCTGGATCCCGTAACTTCCTGCTCTCAAAAGCTACCAGATGCTTGTCCTACATAAGGACTGCACCAATTCCCTCTCTAGAAGCATCACACTATAGCTCAAAGGGTTTGGTAAAATTTGGAAATGCAAGAATTGGGCAAGTAGTCATTAGTCACTTGAACTTCTCAAAACAATCTTGTGCCTCTAATGTCCAAATGAAAGCCCCTTTCTTAGTCAAATCAGTAAGTGGTGCTACATGCCATGAATAACCAATGACAAATCTACGGTAGAACTCACACAAGCCCAAAAATCCCCTCAATTGTGTAAGGTTCTCAGGAGTAGGCCACTCAATAATTGCCTTGACCTTGTCAGGATCCATACACACTCCTTCTGCACTGATAATGTGGCCCAAATATAACAACTCAGTCATGCCCAAATCACACTTGGATTCCTTGGCATACAAGGATTCTCTGTCAAAAATGCCCAAAACTGTATCTAAATGAGCAATATGCTCCTCCCATGTTTTGCTGTACACCAATATGTCATCAAAGAAGACTAACACAAACCGTCTCATCTGCGATTGGAAGACCCTATTCATTGTGGATTGAAAAGTAGAAAGTGTATTGGTTAGTCCAAATGGCATAACCACAAACTCGAAGTTCCCACAATGACAACAAAATGCTGTCTTCTCAATATCCTGCTCCCTAACACAAATTTGATGATAACCTGATCTCAAGTCTATTTTTGAAAAGTAACGGGCACCATGCAACTCATCTATCAACTCGTCAATTCGAGGGATAGGATACCTTTTTTTGATTGTTCTTTTGTTCAACAACCTGTAGTCAATGCATATTTGCAAGGTACCATCCTTTTTCTTAACCAAAACAACAGATGAAGCAAATGGTGACTTACTATGCCTAATATGACCCACAACGAGCAACTCCTTAATGGTTTTCTCCATTTCATCCTTAAGCCACTTGGGGTGCCTATAGGGTGTGACAATTACGGGCTTGGTTCCCTTCTCTAACTCAATTATGTGCTCAATCCCTCTATCTAGAGGTCTACCAGGTGGAATGTCACTGAATACCTTCCCATGCTTAATCCTCAACTCCTGAATATCTGGATGGTAGACTGGTTTTTGCTAATCCCCTTGTGTTGGCATCAAAACATATCATGTTGCCCACTCAACCATGTCATGTCGCATAAGTCTTTCCATCCTTCTGATCGATATCATCCTGCAATTGGTATCTCTAATAGCCTTCAACACATGAGTTTTCCCATCCACCTTAAATCTCATCTCCATCTCCTGAAGATTAAGGGTGAATTCACTTATGTCGTGAAGCCACTTCATCTCTAACACCGTATTAGTATCTCCCATGTTAACCACATAAAAATCTACCTTGAATTCAAAGTTTTTCAAACACATGGGAAGATCCAGAATCATCCTATCACACTTAAGAGTGTATCCATCAACAACTTTAACCCTTATGCCTTCAAACTCCTCAGTGCGGATCCCATGTTTCTCAACGAACCTAGCATCAATAAATTTATGTGTGGCACCCATATCAAGCAAAATGATGATTCTCTGTCTAGCTAAGATGCCATGTATTCTGAATGATCCTTCACATTGAATGCTAGTGAGGTGTGCTTCTTGAAGCTTAAATTCTGCTTCACTCTCTTCCTTTTCCTTTTCTATCTCATGTTCTGTCTTAGCTTCCTCGTGATCACTTTGCTAGTCTGATTTTTTAGATTCAGAATCTTCATAGAAACCCCACATTATCCTATTTTCCTTGCCCTTGGGTCTCAAAGGGCAATCATGGTTTGCATCATAAGGCCCTTTGCAATATAAGCACAACTTTTTTTTTCACAAATCATTAAGTGTCTCCATATCCATGGGTGCTGTTGATTTCCCCTTTTCAACCCTTTTTTCCTTCTTCTTTTTGGAGAATGATTTGTTGTCCTTGTATAAAGAAGATCCCTTTGATGATAACTTTCTTTGTGAGGCTGCAAGTTCCATATTCCTTTCCTTTGTCATCGCTTCTTGCAATGTTGGTGGGTCAAATGCCTTTATCCACCCTCTAAGTGGTTCCAATAAACCCTCAATGAATAAGAATACCAATCTCCTTTCAGTAATGTTAGGCACCATCACTAATAGTCTCTAAAAAGTAGCAACATATGCTTCTAGAGTTCCATGTTGCTTTAATTGTGCCAATTCTCGAAATAGCACCTCAGGATCCTTAGAATCAAATCTTTCTATCAACCTATTGGTGAATTCCTCATATGTGTGAATAAGGTTATGGCCAAGAGTGACCAAACTGTGATACTACCATTCGCGAGCAACTCCCTCCAAGTGTAGTGTAGAAAATTTGATAGCATCCTCTTTAGGCATCAATCTCAATGAAAGGTAGTTATCTAGTTTTTGTACCCAAAACCTGGCCGTACACTTATCATTTCCATCAAAATGGGCCAAAGTCACCTTTCCAAGAGCTTGCTGATAGTTAGTTCTTGGAACAACAGGAGGATGATGATCATTCCTTCCACTATTTATTTTATTCATTTGATTCATGAATTGATCAAATGTCCATTGGTCTCTAAGGTCAGGAGGTACGGTAGAATACTCCATGTAAGCCTGTCTTGCTTCATCTCCAAAAGATACCGTGACCTCCACTTGTGGTTGTTCTTCCCTTGGAGTGAAAGTGGGAAAAAGAGGTCTAGAGGCTGATCCTCTATTGTTTGTTGTTCTATTGACCTCCGTATTGTTGCCATTATTCCCATTAACACCACTGTTTTCTCTTGTTTGAATATTTTGATTTTGATGCTGATTTTGAGCAGCCTGTTGATCCATTCTTGAAAGCAAGCGTGACATCATATCGATCATTCCATCAAATTTATTCTCCATTTTAGCTTCCCTTTCATCCATGGTCTGCCTAATATTTTATGACATGTTTTCAACTATTTCACCAATACCTTCAATTTCTTTACCCACTGTCTCAAAGCCTCTGAAAAAGTATCTGCCTTTGGAGTTGGTGGAAACTGAAACTGCTTATTTTTTGCTTGACTTCTAGTATATGGTCTATTTTCTCTATCACACATCTGACAACTGAACTCACAAGATGGTAGAATATTGGCTCTGATACCACTGTAATTATCCTTGCTACTTCTGATCTAAATTTTCCTTCAAGGAATACGCTAGGTTCACTAAAAGTGAAACAAAGATCTTGGTTGCTAAGAGCCCTCTAACACTTAGGGTTTTTCACCCAAAGGAGAAGGATAGACCAAAATCACAATGCTCACACTTTTGGAAACCACTGCAATGTTCCTAGCAATTTCTAACCCTAATTTCCTTATTAAAGTCTCAAGGAATATTGTCAAACACTTCTCACACAACCCTTTATCTTGCTGTTTCTGTATTTTTCAGTTTGCTTGCTTGTCTTCAAATGGTCTCTAATAAGTTTAAATGCTTTCAAATCAACTCGACAATGTCTAGGCAAATATCTAAGATGATAATGAAATTCTTTTTGTCTTTTTGAATGCACATACATGAATTCTACATGAGAAATATGCACCTACAACCAAGTAGCATTTTTACAAACACTTGGCATGCATACTAATATGCTGATCATGAAAGATATAAACATGCTCATTTACAATAAATGTTTGATCTACAACTTATAGCTCCTTTATTATGAAATGTAGTCTAATACAATGCTAATATTAAAGGGCCAAGACTCTTGGCATTACAATTTCATGAGTTCCTAATTTCTAAGTACAATGGCTGCCACTAACACTGGCTATAATATGACTTAAATTTGAATGCAAAGAAATACAATGAACCTATAATATAAGCGCCTAGGATTGGAGATAATGTAGCAAGCAATGTCAGTCCAAGGAATGCCTCCTCTTAACCAAATCAATGCACTGCTCCAACTGCCCCTGTTTTGAACTAAACCATCAATATAAAATTATTGCAGCCTTCTTTAGCCTCTCTTTAGCATCAAATATCATTGCTATGTCCTCAAGAGTGAAGCGCTCCAACTGGAAGAGAAAATTGATGCAAATATGACCCATGGCAAGCAAAATTGTGGTCTTCTATGGCACCCTTGTTTGACTATAATTTCTGATCTGACCTCTACAATGTATATCAGACTTCTAATACACCTCCAAAATGCCTTCTATTCTACCAATCGATGCAAGTGTGACCTCCAATGATATCTACAACTGATATGCAAAAAACTCCCAAATCAAACTAACACAAAATTGTCCTTTGGCCACAAATTTTGGCACAATGTGAATGGATGAAGTATCATTCACTCAAGTGGCTGCAACCCTTCAGTAGATAGTTTCACTACCTCAGTTATGCAAATCAATGGGATAGTTCGTACCAAAAGACCTCAAATGTATTATGCATAAACCCTAGGCTTCTTCACAACCAATCGATGCACTGCTCCAGCCACCCCTTTTATGAACTAAACCATCAATATAAAATTATTGCAGCCTTCTTTAGCCTCTCTTTGGCATCAAATATCATTTCCATGTCCTCAAGAGTGAAGCATTCTAGCTGGAAGAGAAAATCGATGCAAATATGACCCTTGGAAAGCAAAATTGTGGTCTTCTATGGCACCCTTGTATGACTATAATTTCTGATAAGACCTCTGCAATGTATACCAGACTTCTAATCCACCTCCAAAATGCCTTCTATGCTACCAATTGATGCAAGTGTGACCTCCAATGATATCTATAGCTGATATGCAAAAGAATCCTGAATCAAACTAACACAAAATTGGACTTTGGCCACAAATTTTGGCACAACGTGAATGACTGAAGTATCACTCACTCAAATGGCTGCAAATCTTTAGTAGATAGTTTCAGTACCTTAGTTATGCAAATCAATGGGATACTTCGTACCAAAAGACCTCAAATGTATTTTGCAGAAACCCTAGGCTTCTCCACAACCAACATACCAAATCAAGTATCAAATATCCAACATGATGAAACAATGGCAACCCCCTCTACTTATACTTTTCTCACCAAGTTTAGGGTAGCCATCTAGAAGCTTCCTTAATGCACTTTAATTTTATTATTTTAGAAACTTATGATATAATAATTTATTTAGTCACTTAATTAAATTAATTAAATATAAAGTCACCTTTTAATTTTAATTTATTTGATGACTTAATAAATAATTAATTTAATTAGTTTCTCCTTATTTCATCACTTTTCCTTTGAAGAATCAAGGCTAAGAAATGAAACTGAGATGGCTAGGACAATGGGGAAATTACACAATGGACCTACAAAAGAGATGAACAATCCCCATCAACACACACAAACTCTCACAACACTAAGGAAACCTAAACATTGGTGGAACAACTAGGAGATACGACATCTTAACTAGACAATGCAACCATCGAGTTTCCAACATTAAAAGCACAAACTAACTCTTGAGAGGGATAAATCTTAGCAAGGAGCCTCTAACATATGGGTTTGACTCCTACAAGACAAGAGAACCCTATGAGGCACAAGCTTTCCACCAAACTAGAATGACAATGAGTCGCTTCAAGTAATGACACACTTCCCAATGAGAAATGTGTCATAACCTTCAAGGCACAACATTTATTGACAAGGTGACAACATGAGAAGACTCACTAGGCCGAGGGGAACATCTTTCGTGTACAAAAAATTCCCAAAAGTGGCTGAAGAACTTGTTGTCCAACAAAATAGGGGACAATAACATATTAGAGGACTACAACATTCCAGGAGGACACTAGTTCCTAGAAAGGAGACTAGCACACTAGGGGGACACTAGCACAAGTTCTTCAGTGTCCTACATTTGCATTAGAGTCCTACATTAGCGCTGAAGTCTTGACCTAGTGTTGGAGTCCTAGAAATGCATTGTAACTTCCTTTCTCGTGTTGGTGTCTTGTCCTTGCATTGGTGTCCTAACCAATGAGCTAATCAAAGCCCCCATTTGGACCACCATTCCAAGAATAACATTTAGGATAGATGAAAAGAGTCACAATACAATTTGGACTCCAAAATAATGAAAATGACTTGAAGACCGAGATGAACACTAACACCCAATCTCCAAAACTACTAGCCCACAAAGGAGATAACTCCAAGGGCTTGAGAGTCAACAAGAGACTCCAAAACAACACAAAGACACTAGAAATGAAAAGGATGTAGTTCTATCCATCCTATTCATGCCGAGACCACATGAAGAACCCAAAATGACCCCACAATGAGGCAGGTTCTTACACGCTAACACACAAGAAATAGCAAAAGGAAACTAAAATTTTGAAGATTACCAAGATGCATGTTTTCTAAGCAAAGTGTTCATTTTAAACCCAAATTGAAATCTGCTCTAATTCATTTTAACCCACATTATGAAAAGGATAAAAAGTTTAAGAAATGACATGCATACTTGACACCAACACCAATACATGATAAAAACAATAAAGCACCAATACCACTTATGTGGTTGGTGTACAATCCATCCACTTAGGAGGTTCCAATTATTTATTACAATTAGATAGGAGGACTCAAATGTCCTACATTATATATCTTTGAAAAATAAAGATAAGATTACAATAATTAAAATTTGAAGCTTTTTCCAACCTTGAACTTGCTTCTAGAGCTCTCTAATGGATCCTCTAATTACCAATGGAAGTTCCACGCCACCCAACCATGTGGTACCCTTAGGTCCACCCCACCATGCTAGGAGATCACCAATGCCACAAGTACTTACATTAAACATGGGAGTAAAGCTAAATCATGGTGCATATAAAATGAGTATGAACATACAATAATCAATCAACCAAGAACACAATATGGCTAAGAACAAGCACATGCTAGGTATAATTCCTAACAACCACAAGGATGAGGGAACTAGTGAGAGGCGAGTGTTATAATGAAGCATGAAGAGATGGCTTGCAGACTCGAGTACATATACTCATCACAAGGAAAAGGGAGTACTCAAGTGGTATCCACCACCCAACCACGTGTGACATGCCCTTGGTCAGTTATACTGAGTCTATGCAAGTACTTAAGCTAGCCACCAACATAATATCATTAGATTAATCAATTACACAATTTCTTTAATTCCCATTTGATTTACAACTCTACAAATTTTATAACCACAAACTTACATCTAGACTTGGGACATGTAGAGCCACTCCTCACTAACCCTAGACCTCAATCCTAGGTTCTTCATGCACCAATTTGGCCAATTGGGCATGACACACAAAACAAGGCACAAACATGGGATACAAAAAAAATGAATTTAAAACATCCACATACAAAAATAATTAAGGAGACTTGAATTATCCCATTCTAATTCATTTAATTTCAATCCAAACATTTAAAATTTTTAATTAATTTTTATCACAAAACCATAGAATTTCCTCAAAACTTCATTGATGAAAGCTTGATTTTCACAAACATGCATAAAATAATGAACATGATTTTAATGCAATCACAATGAAAAATCATTAAGGAGAAATGAAATCCCACATTAAAATTCATCCAAATCCCCTTTTACAATTCAAAATTTCTAATTTATTTCTATCACAAAAATTATAAAATTACTTTCAAACTCCACTAACGAGAGGTCAATTTTCTTTTCTTTATTACTAAACTTAAAAAAAAAAAACACACCCTTTTGATCCTATGATGAACAATAGCCATTCCAAACAATAAAATTCACATTTCAAGGATTTTTTACTTTTTTTGCTATAGTAAGGTCACAAAATAAACATTTTGAAAAATTTTCAAAATCAATTTTGTACACCTAAAATATTCCCTAGGTTTATTCATCATCACTAAACCTATCACCTAATCCCTAATCAACCAATCCCACACCTAGTCACATATATTACTATCACATTTTCCATCTCACAATAAATAAATAACTAATTACCTATTTCCACCTATTATCCACCTCACCCATGTGGCTAAAATAATTAAATAATATTTTTATTTAATTAAGCCTATATTCCTTCACCACTTTCCAAGAATAATGGAGACCTAAGAACACTTGTCCTTGTGCTCCCATTATTCTCTCAACACATTCCAAGAATATTGGGCACCTAGGAACACTTGTCCTTATGGTCCCCTTATTCTCTCAACCCATCCTGAAGTGATAGCCTTCTTAGGTGCACATGTCCCTAATTTCCCTCATCCTCACAACTACTTACTAAATTTAGTAATTTAATCCTATCCATTCACATTCTAACTACCTTCATCTCCACCCTTCATCCTCTCCTAGATCCCATGGAATTCCTCTCAACCATTCTCACCCTTGATCTCATAATAAGATCTTAGCCATCCATTCCCCACTTTAAAAATCTATAAATTCAAGCATCCTCTCATCCAAATAATCAATAATCACTTGAGCTAGGTACATGCTATCAAATTGGCAATCATTCAAACACAAAGCATCCATATCCCAATCATTCAACGATGAAGGTTTATGGTAAATTTTGAGTTTATTGCTAATATTGTTATCTTATTTTTCTTTCATTGTTGAGCTCTATTTGAGGTTTGTGATAGTTTAGAATAAGAGTCTCTTGCATTGCATTTGGTTCTATTTCAATTTTATAAATTATTCACATATTTAAATCTAATCTAATTGATCAAAAATTAATCTATAAAGGGAGCTATATGCTACCTTAAGGGTGAGCATAGCATTCAAAAACCAAATTATTGCAAAAAGAAAAGAGGAGGAATATATTACCTTTCAAAGTTCATCCAATCCAACATTCATTCCCAATTCACCAATTTCAAATTTCAAAGAAAGAGGGTTTGAGAGCCATTTTCCCCCAACATAGAAGAATGAAATAAAAACTCTTGTTTTCCTTATATATATTATATTTTATTTTATTTACAATTTAATTCCTCTTTTTCCCCAAAATACATTTCATGATAATTTAAAATGCTCAAGACATTTCCTTTTTGCAATTTATAATAAATGAATTAAATCTGTTAAATACTTTCATATTCTAACGAAATAATTTCAATTTAAATACTAATTGAAATCAATTTAAATATAATTCCTAAAATAATTAACTTAACAGTATTTCTCTTTTTCTAAACTCACAAACCAATTAGAATGCACTAATTAATTTATTAAAACACATTTACGTGCAAACATGAAATAAACTATTAAATTAAAACACACAATTATAGATAACTTGCAACACTACTAAAGTCTAGAATTGACTTTGATTCAGATCTAGGTTACACAAGGTCACAAGTAGCATACCTCATACTCAATTCGAGTACGATATGTTAGCATTAGATGAAGAGTGTTGGCATTTGAGTTTTTATTGGTTGGCATTAGATTGCCATTGATGTCAACTCAATGAATACAATGCTTGTATGTAGCTACAAGAACATGTATAGCTACAGAAACATCTCAGTTTGTAGTTACAATTGAGTACAGTTCAGGCAACAGGAGTTCACTACCTGGCTACAAGAGCTTCACAGTGACAGGTTCAACAAAATCAAAACAACTTTATAAAGCTAGTTACGATTTTAATATGCAAAAAACTTTAGAGAATATTGACATGGCATACACGTGGCATAAAATTAGTGGCATGATGAGGTGTTAGTAATAACTTGGTGAAAAGGTGGAGATCTGATCGATTAACTCATGTTTATTCTGCTAGGGTTTTATGCATGCGTAGATTTTTGCTGGAAGCAACTACAAAAGATTGGATTTACTTCTGTTAGTACTCAGATTTTTTGACAACTACATGATAAGGTGCAACAAATTTAACTATAAGTCAAAGTCTTTGTTTAAACACAAGCTAGGGTTGTTTAAACCCTATGTTGACACCTCACTTTTGGCAAGGCGGTGATATCAGATTTTTTGATTTTTCTAAAAATCTTCTTTCCTTGCTTTTGGGCTGCATTGGAACGATTCAAATAAATTTAGATTTTATTTATTCCTTGCTTGACGACAAAGTATCTTTTCTTGAACCTGTGCTAGATGAAGATTTTTTAAATCTTTTCTTCATATTTGCTGAAGTTGTTTTTGGTAGCCAATATAATTTGATTAAAAATCAGATTTTCTGATTATTCTTTGCTTGCTAGTGAAGTCTCCTTCTGAAGTAGTGATTGTTTGAAAATATTTTGTTCTAATCTTTTGCAAAAGCTATTAAAGAAGATGGTGATGCGATTGAAGGGAAAGATTTTTTTAAAAATCTTTGTGTTTAAGTCACCTCTTTTAGTTTATGGGGATGCCCTAGATAAATTTATTTATTGTAGATTAGACATTGCAATCAGATTTGTATGCAACCGATTTATCTGGGAAAAACAAACCATTGATGCAACAAGAATCTGATTTTTTTTCTTATTAAAAATAAAAGAAGTTTTTTTTAATGGCAACAAGTCTCAAAAGATGTAGCAACATCAAATCCTTCCGCTACTCAAGAAGAACATTAAAACCTTGCAGGTGGAAGAACAGAGGAAAGATAGGATTTAGGATCTGCACAAGTTGCTACAGGAGTCTGTTAGAAATCTGTAGACAGTTTGCTACAAAAAAATCAAAAAGTTTCTGACAGAGTATTGCAGATTTTTTTTTAAGATTAGGGCTACAAATTTTTCATTGGTCTACATGAGTTTATCATAAATCCACAGACTACTACAGGAATATCAATTGATATGCTACATAAATTTGCAGACATTTTTCTACAGAAAATTCAAAAAGTTACTGATAGAAATTTGCAGATTTATTTGTTCAAAGTTTAGGGCTACAAATTTTTGATTTGATCTACAACAAATATATAAAAAGATTATTATTTTTCATTTCTGGCTTGTGTGTGTGTGTGTTCTTCTCCAGTGTGTGTAGAGAAGAGTGGTATGAGAAGTGATTAGATGACTCTGTAAAAATAGAGTATGTACTTCTAAGTGAAGAGTGTTCTTATTTTCTGTAGAAGTGTGTGAAGGCATGAGATAGTTTTGCAGAGACTTATTGTATGAATGTAGATCATAAATTATTGCATAGTAAGTGCATGAATTCTTGCAGAGTGAGTTGATACTTGAAGTTTTTTGAGGTCAACAAAGACATCAAACACTTCATAAGTTCAAAAATTTATATGAGTTACAAAATCTCATTTGTAACATGATACTAAAATTGTAATAAGACATTTCTTATTTTGTAATCATCTAAGTGGGTGCTCAAATTAGGGGTAGAAACTCCTTTGAGTTGGTGCTCATAAACTTGGGATAGGTATTCCTTTGAGTTGGTGCTCATAAATTAGGAATTGGTGTTCCTTTGGGTTGGTTCCCATACTTTGTAAAAGAAGAAATTTTTCATTGTGAGGTTGGATTGGAGCAGTAGCCTCCAACAACTATTCTCACCAAGGTTTTTTCCCATCTTGGGTTTTTCCTTGTACATCTTGTGTTGTGGGATGCATTTTGTGTGATTGGTTTAATTGCCTTACCTTTGCTTCAGGTTTATGCTTTTAGAGTTTATTATTACATTGCATAGAAAGTTTTTAATTTCTGCCCACTGATTCACCCCCCCCTCTTAGTGGTCTTTGTGTTCCTTCAATTGGTATTAGAGCATTAGGTTCCCTGTTAGAAAGCTTTCTCCAACTTAGGTAGATTTTGGTTTGTGAACACAATTTCTAAGCATGAATCCTCCTCTATGAAAGTACCTATGTTTGATGGCACTAACTATGCCTTCTGGTGTAGAAGAATGAAAACCTACTTGTCTTCCTTAGGTTGTGATGTATGGGTGAGTGTCAAAAATGGTTACAATGTTCCCCAAACCTCTCCAACTGATCTTGATGCCAAAAAAGAATGAGTTCAATGCCAAGGCCAAGCATGCTATCCTTAGTGGATTGTCTAATACTGAGTTTTTCAAAGTCACGCACTACAAATCTGCAAAAGAAACATGGGATAAGCTACAAAATATTTATGAAGGTGATGAGAATGTGAAGGAAGCTAAGTTGCAAAATATTAGAGCTCTTTTTGAAGGCCTAAAGATGAGAGAAGATGAAAAGATTGCTGATTACTTACTAAGAGTAGATGAGATTGTTAATGCTGTAAGAGGACTTGGAGAAGAAATTGAAGATAAAGTAATTGTCAAGAAAGTTCTGAGGTCATTAACAAAAAAATATGATACTAAGTTTTTTCCATAGAAGAAGCTAAAGACATGAAGAATTTCTCTATGGATGAATTATTTGGTTCATTATCAGCCTATGCGATGAGGACTATGAGTGCTAAACCCTCTAAGAGAGAAGCTACCTTCAACTTGGTAAAGAAAGGAAAAGAAGTAGCTGCAAATGTTGATCAAGAAGATCTTGACAATGCTGAAGAAAACTTTGTCAAGAAGCTGAAGAAGGGATCGAGAAAATACAAGGACAAGCTGCCCTTTAAGTGTTTTAATTGTGGAAAGATTGGACATTTTGCTACTAAGTGTCCTTATGAGAAGAAGGAAGAAAACATTGAAGAATCTAAAAATTTCAGACCTAAGAAGCTCTACAAATCTAAGAAGAAAAACTATAAGAGGAAGAGAACTCTTCTCACTGTTGAAAGTGAGATATCAGATGATGAGAGTGATTCAACTGAAGACTCCAGTGAAGATGAGAAAGAGGTTAATATCTTCATGGCTCAATAAGTTCTAAATGAAAAGAAGAATTCAAAGATTGAAAATAATGCTCAATCTAAAAATACAAAAATAGTTGATAGTGATGAGGAAGATGAAGTTGATGCTGAGGTTGATCTTGAAGGAGAGCTGATTTGTGCTCTTGATGAATTAGACAAGTTGAAGAAAGAGCATACAAAATTAAAGAAAAGTACCTTAAAAGAACAAGACCAATTAGAGAAGAGTATTGTTACTCTAAAGACTCAGATGGAAGAAGCAAAAAGAATAAGTGAAGTTTTGAAATCTGAAGTTGAAGCAAAGCAAAAAGAATGCCATGAGTTGGAACAAGAAGTCACAACTTTGAGGAAAGAGTTAGAAGCTTGTCAAGATGATCTAAAGTTGAGAATGAAAAATGAGAGCAACACTAATGCTCTAAATGATATACTTGGTAAGAAGAAAAAAGAACAAAGATTATAGTGGTGTTGGCTATGAACATGGTGAGAGCTCAAATATGAGCGAAAAGCTCAAGAAGAAGATTGTTTTCACTACTGCAACAAGTGAAAACGTTGCTGCCCCAGGAGTTAGTATTGATGTTGACCCAAAGAATAACACCCCAAGAGATGGTATTGATGCTGCAACAAGAGAAAATATTGATGTCATAGGAGATAGTGTTGCTGCCCCAAAGGATAACTTTGATGTTCTACATGTTAATACTACTGCCCCAAGAATGAGAAGGTCTACTGTTGCTATGAATACAACTAGAAGTATTCCTCGGTATAATAATTGGTATACCCCTAAGTTTTATGGTTATTTATTTAGATGCAATGCATTTGGCCTCAAATTCATTCATTTCAAAATGGTGAAGAGAGCATCACCAAATTTCATGAGCAATAATCCTTTTGCACCATTGAGAGATTTGGATATTGAATGTTATAACTGCAATAATTTGGGACATAAAAGTACAAATTGTAAAAGTTTCAACTTTCCTATGTTCAATGAGAAAATTGAATGCTATTATTGTCATAACTATGGACACACAACAAAGTTTTGTAGAGCAAGATCTACTAAACTTGAGAAGATTGTAGTTGCTGCCCCCAAGAACAAAAATGAAGAAAAATTAGCAGCAAAGAAGAATGAAACCAAACAAGAGTGGAAAGAAGTGAGTAAAGAAAAATTTCAATCAAGCATGATTCCACAAACAACAATACACACAAAAAAGAAAAATCTATGGGTGATAGATAGTGGCTACTCCAATCACATGACTAGCGACAAGAACAAATTCAAACAACTAGAAGATTAGAATGGTGGTTCAGTTAGCTTGGGAATAATTCCTCAATCAAGATAAAAGGTAAAGGAACTTTAAGTATTGATGGGAAACTGCTCACAAAGGATGTTTATTATGTTGAAGGGCTGAAACACAACTTACTTAGTGTAAGTCAAATGTGTGACAACGGTTATAAGTTTTCATTTGATTCCTAAGGATGTGAAAACATGAAAGAGAATCATGGAAGATTAGTTGTTGAAGGTAAGAGAACTGATGGAAATGTCTACAACTTGAAAGAATTTCATGAAGCTCAATGCATGATTGGATAAGTGGATGAGAGCTGGTTATGGCATAGGAGGTTAGGTCACATAAATTTTGACATTCTTGTCAAAGTAAGCTCAAAAGGTTATGTGAGACACATGCCAAAGATAACCAAACTAACAAACATTATTTGTGATGAATGTCAAAAAGGGAAGCAAACTAAATTTAGTTTCAAGACTAAAGAATACTCAACCACAAGGCCACTTGAGTTGGTACATACAGATTTGTGTGGTCCTACAAGGACAAGATCTTTGAATGGTGACAAATACTTTATGTTGCTGATAGATGACTACTCAAGGATGACTTGGGTAACTTTCCTACAAGATAAGTCACAAGCATTTGAAAAATTCAAGGTATTCAGAAAAATGGTTGAGAAAGAAAGTGGTTTCAAGTTGAAATGTTTAAGATCAGACCATGGTGGAGAGTTTATTTCAAATCAATTTGAAGATTATTGTGAACAACATGGGATTAGAAGACAATATTCTGCTGCTCAAACACCTCAACAAAATGGAGTTGTTGAGAGGAAGAATAGGATTATGAAAGAAATGGTGAGAACTCTGCTTAATGAGTCAAATCTGCTAGATGTTTATTGGAAAGAGGTTGTTCATACAACAATATACACACTAAATAGAGCCCAGCTAAGAGTGCACAACAAAAGGACAGCTTATGAGCTATGGTATGGTAAGAAACCTTCTGTGAAACATTTCAAAGTTTTTAGTAGTAAGTGTTTCATTAAGAAAGACGATGATGGGCTTGGTAGTTTTGATGCAAGATGTGATAATGGAATATTTTTAGGATACTCAACTCATAGTAAGGCATATAAATGTTTCAACAAACGCCTCAAGAGAATAGTTGAGTGTGTACATGTGAGAATAGATGAAGATTTGCAGTAGTCAAGGCAAAAAATAGAAAATCAGATTGAAGAACATCACAATGAAAGTGAAGAGCAATTAGAAAGTGAAGAAGAAGTAGTAGAAAATCCTTCAAACAAGTCCCCTAGCAAGTATGTTTAAAAGTACCACCCTAAAAATCAGATTATTGGAAGCAAAGATAGTGGTGTGCAAACAAGAAGAAGACATGCTGGAAATGATGATCAAGTCAACTTGAGTCTTCTAATTGAAATAGAACCAAAGAATTACAATGAGGCCAACAAGAGTGAAGATTGGATAAAGGCTATGAAAGAAGAGCTACAACAGATTGAAAGAAATAAGACATGGGATTTAGTTCCAAGACCGATTGGTAAGAACATCATTGGCACAAAATGGGTCTATAGAAACAAGGTAAATGAAGAAGGTAAAGTGATTAGAAACAAATCTAGACTAGTATGCAAAGGATATTCTCAAGTAGAGGGCATAGATTTTGAGGAAATTTTTTTCCTAGTTGCAAGACTAGAGGCTATTAGAATGTTCTTAGCATACAAAGATTACAAGGTTTATAAAATGGATGTTAAATCCACATTTTTGAATGGTAACCTTGAGGAAGAAGTCTACATGGAGCAACATGAAGGGTTTGAGACACTTGAAAAAGGAGATTATGTATGTAGATTGAGAAAAGCTCTATATGGATTAAAACAAGCACCTAGAGCATGGTACTCTAGATTGGACATCTATTTACATCAACAAGGCTTCAAAAGAGGATGTGTTGACAACAATATCTACACCAAAGTGGAAGGTAATCATATGATTATCATTGTTGTTTATGTAGATGATATCATCTTTGCTAGAAGTCATGATGATTTGTGCAAGAAATTTGCTGATCAAATGCAACAAGAGTTTGAAATGTCAATGATATTTGAGCTTTCCTACTTTCTTGGTTTGCAAATTTCACAATTAGATAAAGGAATTCTTATTTCACAAATCAAGTATGCTAAAAAAATGTTGAAAAGGTTTCAAATGGATGATTGTAAGCCTGTTAGTACACCTATGGTGACTAGGTGTAAGCTGTCCAAGAATGATGATTCACCAGATGTTGATCAAACCATGTTTAGATCCATGATTGGTAGTCTTTTGTACCTTACTGCTTCTAGACTAGAAATTGTACAAGCAGTTTGTATGGTAGCTAGATTTCAAGCTTCTCCAAAGCAATCTCATTTGAATGATGTAAGAAGAATTTTTAGATATTTGCAAGGTAGTTTGACCTATGGTTTATGGTATGCTAAACATGATGACTTCACTTTGCAAGGTTACACAAATGCTGATTGGGCTGGGTGCATAGATGATAGGAAGAGCACAAGTGGAGGTGCTTTCTTCCTTGGTGGTAGATTAGTCGCTTGGCACAGTAAAAAGCAAGAATCCATCTCATTATCTACAACTAAAGCAGAATAAATAGCTGCTACCTCATGTTGCTCTCAAGTTCTCTGGATGAAACAAACTCTAAAAGATATCCAGGTCGAATATTCAACACCTATTTCCATTATGTACGATAATTCTAGTGCAATCAATATCTCTAAAAATCCCGTCATGCACTCACGAACCAAGCACATAGCTATTAAGTACCATTTCTTGAGAGAAAAAGTGAGTGAAAAAGAAGTTCAACTTGAATATGTGAACACTGGTGAGAAAATAGTTGATATCCTTACCAAACCATTGCCCAAAGAGACATTTGAGTACTTGAGAAAGAGATTGGGAGTTGTATCTCCCTCTTCCAACACTTAGTTGCATATGGAAGTTTCTGATTCAGAGGGAGCTTATTGTATTTCATCTTACATCCCTGAGTTTTTTCTACTCCAAGGGGGTAGCAGTGTCAAGTGTGAAGTTCAAGATGCGTTGGTTCTTGAAGGTTGCTGCTCTAACAATAATTTATGTTGTTTGCTTCCCTTTCAATGTTTCTTAAGAAAGAGGATTATTGCTGTCCAAGCTTATTGTTTCTCTTTATGCTGGTATATGCATTATTTTTGTTTCAATGCAACATGTAATGTTCATGACAGCGGGAGAAAATATAGAAGTGGTATGTTCAGTGGTATTAGTGGTGTGTTCAACTATTTATTCCATTTTATCACATAGAGGTATCTGATCTACAAGTGATCTTTATGGCACCCTTTTCCATTGTTATCAAAGGGGGAGAAAGAATCTTGTAGGTGATGTTGTGGAGTTTTATCTGGAGGATGTGGAGATCAAACTTCAGTTGGTAGCATAGAGATTTGATTGGTTGACATCAATGCCAAAGGGGGAGATTGTTGGCATTAGATGAAGATTGTTGGAATTTGAGTTTTTACTGGTTGGAATTAGATTGCCATTGATGTCAAATCAATGAATACAATGTTTGCATGCAGCTACAGGAACAGGTATAGCTATAGAAACATCTCAGTTTGTAGTTACAATTGAGTACAGTTCAGGCAACAAGAAGTTCACTGCCTGGAGATAGGAGCTTCACAATGACGGGTTCAACAAAGTCAAAACAAATTTATAAAGCCAGTTACAATTTTAATATGCAAAAATCCTTAGAGAATATTGAAATGGCATACACGTGGTAGAAAATTAGTGGCATGATGTTGTGTTAGTAATAACTTGGTGAAAAGGTGGAGATTTGATCGATTAACTCATGTTTATCTTGCTAGAGTTTTATGCATGCATAGATTTTTGCTGGAAGCAACTATAGAAGATTGGATTTACTTATGTTAGTGCTCAGATTGTTTGACAACTATAGGATAAGGTGCAACAGATTTAACTATAAGTCAAAGAATTTGTTTAAACCCTATGTTGACACCTCGCTTTTGGTAAGGCGGTGATATTAGATTTTTTGATTTTTCTAAAAATCTTCTTTCCTTGCTTTTGGGCTGCATTGGAATGATTTAAATAAAATTAGATTTTATTTATTCCTTGCTTGACGAAAAAGTCTCTTTTCTTGAAGCTGTGCTAGATGAAGAGTTTTTAAATCCTTTCTTCATATTTGTTGAAGTTGTCTTTGGAAACCAATATGATTTGATTAAAAATTAGATTTTTTGATTATTCTTTGCTTGGTGGTGAAGTCTCCTTCTGAAGTATCGATTGTTTGAAAAGATTTTGTTCTAATATTTTGCAGAGGCTGTTAAAGAAGATGGTGATGCAATTGAAGGGAAAGATTATTTTTAAAATTTGTGTTTAAGTTACCTCTTTCAGTTTTTGGGGATGCCCTAGATAAATTTATTTATTGCAGATTAGACATTGCAATCAGATTTGCATGCAACCGATTTATTTGGGAAAAACAAACCATTGATGCAACAAGAATATGATTTTGTTTCTGATTAAAAATAAAAGAAGTTTTTTTTAATGGCAACAAGTCTCAAAAGATGTAGCAGCATCGAATCCTTCTGTGGCTCAAGAAGAACATTAAAACCTTGCAGGTGGAAGAACAGAGGAAATATAGGATTTAGGATCTGCACAAGTTTGTACAAGAGACTTTCAGAAATCTGCAGACAGTTTGCTACAGAAAAATCAAAAAGTTTCTGACAGAGTATTACAATTTTTTTTAAGGTTAGGGCTACAATTTTTTTATTGATTTATAGGAGTTTATCATAAATTTTTAGACTACTACAGGAATATCAATTGATATGCTACAAAAATCTGCAAACAATTTGCTATAGAAAAGTCAAAAAGTTACTGACAAAAAATTGCTGATTTATTTGTTCAAAGTTTAGGGCTACGAATTTTTGATTTGATCTACAACAGATATATAAAAAGATTATTATTTTTCATTGCTGGCCTATGTGTGTAGAGAAGAGTGGTATGAGAAGTGATTAGATGACTTTGTAAAAACATAGTATGTACTTCTGAGTGAAGAGTGTTCTTATTTTCTGTAGAAGTGTGTGAAGGCTTGAGATAATTTTGTAGAGACTTATTGTATGAATGCAAATCATAAAGTCTTGCAGAGTGATTTGAGACTGGAAGTTGTTTGAGGACAAAAAAGACATCAAACACTTCATAAGTTCAAAAATTTATATGAGTTACAAAATCTCATTTGTAACATGATACTAAATTTGTAATAAGACATTTCTTATTTTGTAATCATTTGAGTGGGTGCTCAGATTAGGGGTAGAAGCTCCTTTGAGTTGGTGCTCATAAACTTGGGATAGGTGTTCCTTTGAGTTGGTGCTCATAAATTAGGAATTGTTGCTCCTTTGGGTTGGTGACCATACTTTGTAACAAAAGAGCTTTTTCATTGTGAGACTAGATTGGAGTATTAGCCTCCAACAACTATTCTCACCAAGGTTTTTTCCCATCTTGGGTTTTTCCTTGTACATCTTGTGTTGTGGGATGCATTTTGTGTGATTGGTTTAATTGACTTACCTTTGCTTCAGGTTTATGCTTTTAGAGTTTATTGTTACATTGCTTAGAAAGTTTTTAATTGCTACCCACTGATTCACCCCCCCTCTTAGTGGTCTTTGTGTTCCTTCACAATAGGGGTCAACAAATGATTAAGGACCAATGTGATCTTTGAAATAACCATCATTGGGGAATAACTCTGACCTACAAAATTAGGTGGAGAAATATCCTGTACCTACATCCTCAAAGTGCACATCAAGCATTCTTACTTAACATATAATAGCAATACTACATACATCATATAAGCATGAAAATACAATCATCACCAATCATTTGGCATCTCCAAATACATAAAATATAATGTTGAATATAAAAATATTAGGGTAAGGGATAGATGAACATTACACAATTAAATGCACATATATTAAGCCAATAGTATTAAAATGTGTCCATAAATGTTTCATATGCCTTTGATAGTCTTGTAGAGTATCTTGATGACGTTTGTTGATTCAAACATTCCCTTTGACAATTTTGTCAATGAGATGTAAAATTCCCTGCATACATTTTTGTAGGACATCATATAAAAGTTGCATAATAAGTATGTGAGTTCCTTGATGGATTATTAAGATATGTTTTTGTGATCATGCTGCATATACCATTTGCTTAAAATATGTGCATATAGAGCCTAAGAAAGTCAAATTTTTATAATGAGAAATGTATTTCCTTTCTTGTTGCATCCATGTGTGAAGTAAGCTACTACATAAAAAATCTTAGGGTGTTAAGAAGAAAGAACTCTAGTCTCCATATGGTTGGTGCATTTGCTTACAAAGGAGACAAATATTTGATTCAATATAAATGAACATATAGGCACTTAGTGATAGTCAAATAATATTTTCAAGTACATTGTTTATGGTTTATCTCAAGCTCAATTATATCATTTGACTTTAGTTTTCACAAAAACTACACCTTAGGTAATACCCCCATGGTCTAATATAATTTAAAGCATGAGTTACTCATCCTTATCAATTGGTCCATTTATGATACTATTTGATCATAAGTCTTGTGATTTACCTTCAATTACATGCCCTTGACCCTAGGTGTTAGTTCAAATATTTAGGAAAAGTAGAATTACATGTTTGAGTCCCAAAAATATTTATCATCTACATTGTAAACAAAGATAAATGTTTGGATGGTTTGGTTGTTTATTTCAAGTATGCAACCTCAAATCCTTCATAGGAAAAGATGTTGAGCACATCTTGGCTTCATATAATAAGATAAATATAAACTATTACATTTTTATTTATGAGGAAAGACATCCATAAAAACAATACCATTTATGATCTACCTTGGAAATGAAGATACATGATTGAAGTGTACTTGTAAGTCTCATCCATGTGTGATTCTTTCCATATTGATTCTTCTAGTGATGCTTGTGCTTAGTATGTTTCCCGGACTTAATTGGTTGTTAGATTATCTATAATGTTGTATGGATTGAATTACTGATATGAGTGTCTATGATTCATATGTACTGACCCATATTAAGTATTTATTGTTTGTTCACAATCACACACACATATTTTAGAGACATGCTTGGATAGTGTGATTCCATTTTGTGAGCTAGATGAGTTCGATAAGAGAACCACTTATACATTATATTATGAGAAACTAATTGTGATTAGTGCTTTGCATTATCCCTTAATTGGTATTTCATAGATTAGATACGATATGGGTGACTATCATGCATTGTGATGTTATAAATCCTTAGATTTTTATGCTTAAGAACATGTTGATATACTAGTCTAATTTTGTTTCAAATAGGATCTCCATGCTTGAATTTGATGTGCACATTGAGAGTTTAGGACTTATACATGTGTATGGCCAAAAAAAGAATGTGGAGAAGAACACCATAAATACTAGTTAACTATTTCACTTCATTTTGTGGAATTTTGAGACCCCATTCCATGTGTTGGCTAGTTTGTTTAGTCTTTGTGGTCTAGTAGGAGACCATCTGGCTCTTGTGAGTGTGTTTTATTGTGACTCCATAGAATTTTTGTCCTCTATGTGAGTTTTTTTTTATTTCAACTTTTTGGATAAGGTAGGAATTTGTGTGTTTTGTGATTTAATTCATTTTGAATGATTTTTTTTTTTTTAAAAAAAAGGGTAAAAACTTTATTGAATCATAACAGCATTACAAAGTCCAAAGAAGGAAGCCACAAGGGGCCAAAACAACAAGAATTAATTCACACCCAAGAAGCACCTCATATCCTCAGCAACCCACTCCTCAAGAACAGGGGCCATATCAACAGGGAGATTGCTCCAATCATCCACAGACCAAGAATCAGTCTTTTCCGACGCCCATCTAGCCAGCCCATCAGCCACCCTATTCCACTCCCGTGGAATATGACGGAAAACAATGGACTCCAAGGTAGAGCACAGAGAAATAATCTGTTTGACAACCACAGCTAGCTGCCAATTCACATCCTCCAAATTTTGATTATTCAACATATCAATAACCACCTGAGAATCAGCTTCACAAACAATCCGCCGCCATCCAAGGGAAACCGCACGCTCAACCGCCAAGAGAATAGCGCTAGCCTCCATAAGATTATTAGTTTGCAAACCACGATACATAGAAAAGAAGAAAACCACCACTCCAAGGCTATCTCTACCAATACCACCAACCCCAGCATGCCTAGGGTTACCTCTAGAAGACCCATCAGTATTAATTTTCAACTCCCCTAGAGCAGGTGGGCACCAAAAGCCCTCACGAGAAACCCTCTCACGCCCACGCCTACGATGCACTTTACTCATAATACACTTCCCCCCTGTGGCAAGACCCAGGGAATTTACAACACCCAAGTCCCCAGGAGCAATCGGCACAGACAAGTCACACTTTGCAGTCAAAGTCTCCAGCAAAGCCCCAAGAATTCGCCTCCAAAGTTGCCCCACGAGCAATTTTTTATCCAAGAATATTCTTCTGTTACGTTCCAACCAGATTTGCCAAACAATCAAACTAGGACCAATGCTCCAAGCAATTTTAAGAAAAGAGGTTGTAGCAGGAGAAGAACCCTGTCTCTTCCAAAAATCCTCCAAAGAAGAGACATGGCAACACGGTAAGCTCCAAAGATTCCACCAGTGATGCCAGATAGTCTTAACAAAAGAGCACTGAAAAAATAGATGTGATAAGCATTCATCATGCTGACCACATAGAATGCACATGGAGGGGCCCTGGAACCCACGTTTGCAAAGATTATCCCAAGTAAGACACTTACCTTGAACCACGAGCCAAGAGAAAAAATTACACTTAGGCCAAGCAAATTTATTCCAAGCATGCTTCCACCAAGAAACCTGGGAGCTTCCAAAGACCTGTTTATCCAAAACCTGATAACCAGAGGCAACCGAAAATTTTCCTTTCAAGTCAGGTCCCCAAGCAAGCACATCAGCCCCTTGGAGAGAATTGCAGACACGACTCGATAAAATCTTAGCAAGCTCTTGACGATCCTCCACTGCACCACCAGGAGGCCAATCCAAGGGGCTCTTCCACCTAGACACAGAAATTTGACCCAAAGATTGTTGAGATTTAAAATCTGCCACATGATTCCAACCCGCCTCCACAAAAATCTGGCACAAATCTTGGAGATGGGGATGAGATGACACAATGGGTGGGTATCCATCCCAAGAATCATACCAGAAAAGAGCATCTCGACCCCCATTACAAATCCAAAAAAGTCCCTGTTTAACCAACTTGGCACCACGTTTAAGGGTACTCCAGATCACAGAGCCTTTCCCCTCCATACTAAACCTTGATACCTCCCTACTTTCTACTGCCCCCAAATATTTGAAGGTCAGAATTTTAGCCCAACACATATGCTGTTGAGAGCACCAGCGCCAATACAACTTAGCAGCCAAGGCCTGCCCATTCAAATCAGCCCGCCGTAAACCAAGACCCCCCTCTTGCTTTGGCCTACAAACAACATCCCACTTCACAAGACTCCATTTTCTATGAAGAAGATTACCAGCCCACAGAAACTGACGAGACAATTTCTCGAAATCTCTAATAAAACTTGAAGGAGCAGAAAGAACAAAGCATTTATAAATAGGAAGAGCCTGGACCACCGACTTTAAAAGAGTCACTCTACCTGCTGAAGAAAGCCACCTGCAAGTCCAATGACTGACCAATCCTCGAAACTTATCAAGAGTCTCTTGCCAAAACCTTTTGGGGAGAGAGCGAACAGCAAGAGGGATTCCAAGATAGGAAAAAGGAAGCGAACCAATCTGAAACCGAAGGATACCAGCAATTCTCCTTTGAATACCTTTAGGAGTGTGGAAGAAATATATGAAGGACTTCCCCTCATTTATGCATTGCCCAGAAGCTGCCAAGTAACTGTCCAAAACACTGCGCCAATTGAGAGCCTCCTCAACCTTAGCCCTGCCCATCAAGGCAGTATCATCTACAAATTGCAGATGAGACTGAGGGGGAATACCATCTCCCCAACTCCATCCCTGAAGCAAGCCACTAGCAACCTGAGCACGAATGAGTCTTCCCAGGCCTTCCGCAAGGAGGATGAATAAGTAAGGAGATAGGGGATCTCCTTGCCTAAGGCCTCTAGAAGCACCAAACAAACAAGTGGGCTCACCATTGACAAGCACCGAAAAGGAGGAGGAAGTGACACAACTCCTAACCCATTCAATCCAACCCTCAGCAAAGCCAAAAGCTCCAAGGATTTTAAATAGAAAACTCCATTTAACACGATCATAAGCTTTAGCCATGTCTAACTTGATAAACATAGATTTATCTTTTGAGGATTCCATAGAGTGGATGGCCTCAGCAGCAATAGCTACCCCATCCATGATCTGTCTTCCAGCAACAAAACCCCCCTGCTCTTCAGAAATTAAGTCATCAAGCCAAGGCTTCAGCCTTTCTGCGATCAACTTAGTAATAATTTTATACACAACATTACATAGAGCTATAGGCCTAAACAAATCCAAGGAGTTAGCTCCCACCTTCTTAGGAATAAGAGCTAAAAATGTAGCATTTAGGGACTTCAACATTTGTTTATGCATAAAGGATTCTTGGACAACCTCTAAAAGGTCCAATTTAACCACTTCCCAGAACTCCTGAAAAAATTCAATGGGGAATCCATCAGGCCCAGGAGCTTTACCTTTCTTCATCTGGAATACAACCTTCTCAAGCTCCGACAAGGTAATAGGAGCAAGCAATGATTCATTCATTTCATTAGTCACCAGCTTCGGGATACAATCTAAAATTTTAGCTTCATCCTCCTCCGCAGGAGGCGAATCCTCAGAGAAAAGGGTAGAGAAATATCGAATGCATTCAGCTGAAATAGAGGCTGAAGAGGACAAAGATTCCCCATTAGGCAACAAAATAGAAGAAATAGCATTACCTTGTCTCCGATCCTTAACTGAGTTATGGAAGAAAGCAGTGTTTCGATCCCCAGCCTGGAGCCATTCAATACGAGACTTTTGTTTCCAAAAAATCTCTTCTCTTAACTCCCATTCCTCAAGCTCTTTTGTTGCAGCAACCTCTAATAAACTCAGCTCCTCTGAGAGGCCTTGATCTCGAATTTGTCTGGTAATTAGGTCTAGATTATCTCGCGCCTTTTGCTTTTCCTGAAATAAGTTACCAAAATGCTGCCTATTCCATCTTTTCAATCTGTATTTAACATACTGGAGCCTCTTTGAGAAAGAGTACATGGCAGTGCCATATGCTGGCTTCCCCTGATCCCACCAACTAGGGAGCAAAACATGAAGAGATTCATCCCTAAGCCACATGAGTTGGAACTTAAAGGTCTGTCTAGCACACCGTTGAGGCACATCAACCACTAGCTTAATAGGCCAATGATCAGAACCACGACCATCCAAAATTTCAGAGCTTATCAACCACCTGTCCCCCACCCAAAAACTAGACACCAAAAATCTATCAAGTCTTTCAGAAATAGAGGCATCGCCAATTCTCCTATTATTCCAAGTAAAAAGACCATTGCCAGGTTTGATATCCACAAGATTCAAAGCAGAGATATTGTCCTGGAGCAATAATGCAGAAGCCTCCAACCTTGCAATACCACCTCGTTTTTCTGCAAGCTCCGTGATAGCATTAAAATCGCCTCCAATAATCCAAGGATGGTAGGGAAATAAGCTGCGAACTAAACGAATGTTGGACCACAAAAGTTGCTTTCCTTGCAACTCCACAGGCGCATACACATTGGAGAAGAGAGCAATTTCCCCTGACATAAAACAAGAGGCCACCATGGAAAGGGAGGACCTGAAAGACACCCACCAAAGGGGGCAAATCTTACGCGGGTTCCATAAACATGCCACCCCGCCAGAAGACCCTTGAGCACCAATGCATTGGCATCCACCATTCCCCCATAACTTAGGAACTAGATCCATCATACCCTCCACAGAGAGCTTAGTCTCCTGCAAAAAAAGAACATCAGGCGAATGACACCTAATCAAATCCCGAACAGCTTTTTGTCTAGGGCCACTGTTCAAGCCCCTAACATTCCAAGAGAGAACTATCATTTCGAGGGGCATGAAAAATGCGAATC
Source organism: Sequoia sempervirens (assembly GCA_007258455.2). Lineage (NCBI taxonomy): Eukaryota > Viridiplantae > Streptophyta > Pinopsida > Cupressales > Cupressaceae > Sequoia > Sequoia sempervirens. The sequence continues at coordinate 154,718 of VDFB02116204.1, forward strand.
CAGAGTCTTGACTGACCCTGACTCCACCAAAGTCTCCCCTATCATCTTAATCTTTTCCTCATCCTTCTTCCTTCCCAGCTTAGAAATTTTCTCCGGCCCCCCCTTCTTGAGAACTTTTTGCAGAACACCCAACTGAGAGGACGCCTTAATATTCTTCTTGCCCACCTCTGGACCAACTTTTTGCAAGAGGTGAACCTTATCTACACTATCTTTCACTACCTCAGCACTACCACCCAACTCAACCTGAACCTCCATTTGACGATCTGTCCCTAGAGCCGAAGTCCCATCAGTAAGCGGAGCCATAATCCCCTCTGAGTTGAGCAAAACCTGACTAGAATCTTTCCCAACCTCATCTAAGCATGGCACTCCCATACCCCCCTCCTGTTGGGGAGTAAGCATTGCCTCAACTAAAGGGCCATGCTGATCAATATCCAGAGTCCCATGATCTAGATCCAAAAATCCTGGGTTCACCTCCTGTTGACTAAGATCCTCTAGCACCTCAAACCTGTTGAAGGTGTCCTCCTCCTGCCTGTCCTTCAAAGTCCTTTTATGACCTTTATTTCTGTTTCGGCCTCTAACGGGAATAAATCCATCTTCCCTACCACCAGAACCCTGAATGGGGTCCTTGCCCTTATCCACCCTAGGTGGATTAGCTGAAGGTTGAGAAGAATGAGCCTCCAAAGGCTTGGCCTTTGGACATCTGCGCAGGAGGTGACCATACTCATGACAGAAACGACAACGGAAGGGAAGTGTTTCATAATCCAGCTGTTGCACCCATGAATAATCTCCTGCACTCACTTCTAACGAGTCTGGCAATGGCTTACTTAAATCAATTTCTACACAAAACCGGGCAAAAGTCATTACCTTTTTGAATTGTGTTTGCTGAGAAGAACCCACAGGTTTCCCCAGCTTCGAGGCTAATAGGCACAACACATCCTCTCGCCAGCATTCCACAGGGAGCCTTGGAAGACGGACCCAAACCGGAACCCGATTCGGAAGTTCCTCTGCCGGGTTGAAGCCAGCATGCCATGGCTTAATAAATAAGCCCACCTGGTTATAAAAATACGGGCCCCCTTCAAAAATCCTATTCCGATCAGCCAAACAATCAAAAGTAACCATGAAGTAGTTATTTGCCAGGAGGCGGATCTCCATCTCTCCCTCAGGCATCCATGTCTTTTGAGCCCACATCTCCAAGAATTGCAAAGAAATTTTCAAACCTAAGAATTTGCAATAAAGAGAATGTCGTGCATAATAATCAATGTCTTCAGCCAACATCTCCATTGGAATGACTACGCTCGGCCTCTCTTTACACCGTTCGAGGCACCCATTAATCTTCGGAATTCTAGGCCCCCCTACTGAGCCCATCTCGACTTTCTCAGGTTCCACCGAGAAAAGATTATTATCAAAAATCTTCGAACCCTGTGGAGAGGGTTTCGATCCAAAAGCAGAACGAAAGTCCATATTGGGACAAACCCTAGAAGATTCTCCAGTATCCATCAAAGAGCACACAACGCAAGATGAGCAAGCAAGGCCCAAATAAAACCAAGAGCCCTTCGAAGAAGGCACACTCCACTGGACACCAAGGTCGCAACCCCCCAACCCCAGAATACACACCTGCTGCAAAAGAAAAGAGCCTCCCCCCAAATAGCATAAAAAAACCCACCCCCAAGAAGCTTCAAAGAAGAAGAGAACAGATCCGACCCCCAACTACACATGCAACCACCAAAAGACCACATGCAGGCCGAGCCTAGATGGCTGCGGCCTCATGCAGCGCTTGCAGAGCCATCCTCGAATGATTTTTGGGTTTTAAGTATTTTCAATGATTTTTAATTGATTTTCACTTTCTTAAATTTGAATTTGAGTTATTTAAGTGAAATGTGCTTAAACCTCACTTGGATTATTTTTATCCTTTTTGACCTTTATGGTTTTAAATTATTTTAGTTAGATTTTTACATTGAACTCTTGTGTTGGGGCTGAGTTAAATCTAATTTCTTATTGAGTTAGGGTTTCTTCCATATAGGAAAGGGAACACATTATGTTAATTCACTATTCTATTTTGGAATGAAAAAGGGAGAGAAAAAGCTTTAGTGAAGCTCCATTGGAGCTTTAGGGTTTGAAGAACCCTGGGAATTTATTTCTTTCATGGGTTTTTGTATGAGGCTGCTAGTACTCTTCCTAGCTAAGGATGTGCTTCCTACCTATGTGTGGATAAATTTTTATAGCTTGTATAAGTTTCCTTTGTGTTTTAATGGAGGTTTTCCTTAAATGATTGGTTTAGAGCTTGATGGAAACCATTTGGCACTTTTTGGAATTTGGTGAAAGGCTTAGAAGAATTTATTTTCTCTTCTTCACTTGGTTGGTCTTTGTAACACAAGGGGAGTTATTCATCTTGATTTAATTGATTCATTTTTACTCTCTTTCCTCATATGAGAATATGTTTGAAAATGAAAACTTGATGATATGAGTAGTAGATTATTTATTTTGTTCTAGTTATACATTTAATATCCTTTGTGATCCTTGTATCTATGAATACAAATCATAGCTTGATTAGTTGGAGTGTTTGAATCATTTGTGAAACATTCTTTGGATTGTTTTGGATTTTTGTTGAACACTCAGGTTAAAATCCTTATTCTTTTGATTATTGGATATGTGATTAATTCATGGTTTCTTTGAGGGGAAATTTAGTAAACCTTGTAGGTTCAGGGTTGAGACTAAATAGTTTATGAAATATCTTGTGGAAAACCAAGTGTGGTTCTTTTGTGTGATTGTTAACAATACTTATGTGAAGCTAAGAGTAGTTTTCTTATGATTTTTATGTGAAGCTATGAGATTATTGAGAGTGAAATCAATTTAGATTTCTTGGTGAGTATTGTGATATGTTAGGTCTGAAAATCAATACTCCATTTCCTAGAACTAGAAACCTGTTGATGTTTGTCATTGATGTCAAAGGTGTTGTGTTCATGTTTGTAGTTGATGGAAAGGTATGAAGTTTTTCATTGATGAAAAAGTGATTATTTTTCATTGATGTCAACTTATTGATGTTTGTCATACATGCAAGAATATGCAAGCAATAATGGTGTCCAAAGTGCTCTTTCATTTCATAGTGGTGTTAAAGTTGTTCAAAGGCAGTGTTGATGCAACATGACATGCAAAGTCTTTATTATTTGTCATTGATCTCCAATGTATGGTGAGGTACTTGATTATGGTGAAGCCATTGTTGGTATTTATTCATTTAGTGTATACGTTGTTGATGAGTTGCTACTTCAAGGAATGTTACTTCAAGGCATTTGATGTTGATGTTGTTGATGAGTTGCTACTTCAAGGATTTCAAGGTATTGATGCAAAAGTGATTGCTCATTCTTCATCATAGCACAAGTATTTATCCTTCATATATCAGGTGCATGGTTGATTGTGTTAGAGATATGTGCAGGGATTGTGAGATGATGGTAATTTTTTTTAGGTTTTGATTTCTTCGAAACCTTTATACTTCATAAACTAAAACACCTAAGCACATATAAAACCATAGAATTATCCTATACTCTAAGAACCTTGACCTAGGGTTTAATATTATAAAAGCCTCTAATACTAATTTTTTTTATATAAAAAGACATATAGAATATCAACCAAAGGAAAATGGATGGTCATTATTCAATTGATCAAATGACGGGCTACAAAGATCAAGAGTTATTTTTTGAAGTTGAATGGTCATTATGTTTGGTTTTTAGTTACAGTTTGGTAACTATGTTGAGGAAATGAGGATATGAAGGGTTTTTTGGTTATTAAATAAGTGTGGTCTGGCTCGAGGTTGAGGTTCAGAAAAAAAAAGTTTCAATAGCACTGTCAAGATAATTCACAGTGAGGGTTTATAAGACAATGATCCAATAACCCAAAAAAATGTAAATATTGTGAGATAGATTCAAATGAAAGAAGAAAAGGTTATATGATGTCTGTAATTGCATTTAGGATCTATATTTTCTTTGTATAGATAAATGTGCAATAGCAGATGACTGAAGATTGATGAACATGTGAATTTATGTTGCAATGTTCTGAATGTGCCAATTTCCTTGTGATTGAAGTTTAGTGTTGTCAAGGATTGTTGATTATCATAACAGAGGACATTACTGTGTGAAGTTTGGATTGATGAAAATAATGCTGTGGTATGTGTGAATAAGGGAGATGGAGTTTTTCTAGTGCAGAGATAGAGAAGTGAATTTTTTGGAAATAGAGTAACCCTTTGATTTTTATTTATTTCTTTTGAGACTAATGAAAGCGGTGTAGTTTGCCAGTGAGGCATATTGTGTTTCCAATGAGGCATATTGTTTTTCCAGTGAGGCATATTGTTTTACCAGTGAGGCATGTTGTTTTTCCAGTGAGGCATAGAACTTGATACTAGTGAGGTGTTGCTAATTAGGCATAGAATGTAACTAGTGAGGTTTTTGGCCAATGAGGCATAGAATGTAACCAATGAGGTTTTTGGCTAGTGAGGCTTAATAAAATTTATTTTTAGAGTGGGCTTTCACCCTTTTAGGATTTTCCACTCATAATACTTATGTTATGTATCCTCTTGGTGGTTTGTCATATTATGTTTGATAGGTGATCTTTGCTCAAGTATCATGTTATGATTTAAATATCATTGCGACTCACTCAAAATTCAATACAAATAATGTTTTATGTGTTTTCAATGGATCTCTTTGCATAATACAAGTGAGTTAATTAATAGAATTTGGTTCCTCATTAAACCACTGATTCACCGCCCTCCCAGTGATCTTGTACTCCAACAAAACCACCCAAAAGGCTAGGTTTTTCATTATGCAAGTGAAATCAACTCATCAACAAAAAAATGGAAGATTCTTAGCTAACTCTACAGTGTGATGAAGGGTACTCCCCTTACAATCTAAAATTCACAAAAATAACAGATAATGGCAAAAAAAAAATGCAAGAAGGAAAGAAAATATTTTCTATTATCACTGAAATGAAAATGAAATTACAACATTATATTTTCCATCACATGGGCTTTCTGATTACATAAATCTGCAAGTATGCAAATAAGAGCCACCATCTACACTGCTCTCCCTCCCTTATGTAGTCCCTCTTTATATCCTTTATTTGGAAGGTGTAACCACCCTAGAATCTTCAGGAAAGTGTAACTACCCTAGAATCTTCTAGAAAGTATAACTTCCTTAAGAAGATATTTTGAAATTTTATTAATTTTGGTATTATAACTTCGTGGGGTCATAACTTTTGATCTGACTGTTGGATTTTCTATTATAATACCTTTTTGGAGAGCTCTCAAGAATTCTTCCGCTTGAAAGTAGGGTTTAGAGGCCAACTACTTTCATTTTCCACCAATTTTTCAGGCCCATCCGGAGCCTCTAATTGCCTCAAAATTGAGTTCGAAGATTTTACTAGGATTTTCAAAAATTAAAATTTCAATCTCTCAAATGAAAAATGGTATTGAAGTGATTTCTTCACCATTAGCTTCAATTTACCATTCTGAAGGTTTGTGTAATATTTCATGTCCAACTATGCATAAATGCAAACTTACAAAAATAGCAACCCTGCCAAAAATTAGACCTTATTGAAAAGAAACAACATTTTGTTTGGGCAATGCAAGATTGCTCTTACACCTTGGATGCTCCTACATCAGACACCCAGGGTAATTTGAAAAGTGACCCTATCACTTCTTAGGAGTTAGAGGGAAACCAAGACAGTTAACCTCAGACTCAAATAACCATGATGAATCTTCAATAGGCCTTCCTCTCCATTTCACCAAGTACTCTGCATATTTCCTGTTTCTTGTGCTTCTTCCCACACGACTATCCAAAATGTCTTCTATCTCCTCCTTTTCTAAAGTAGGTGCTGGAATATTCCACTGCACCTCTATTATTTCTTCATCAATTCCTCCCTCATGATATTCTGTTAAATCTAAAATGTTAAACACAGGTGAAATATGAATTCCATCAGGCAACTCTACCTCATATGCATTTCCTGAATCATTCTTCTTCATGATCTTGCATGGTCCAAACTTCTTCATCTTCAACTTGTATGTACCAACTGGAAACCTTTCCTTTCAAAAATGAACCATGACTTCATCTCCTACCTGGAACTCCTTGTACTTCCTTTTTTGATCTACCTTATCCTTATACTAGGAGTTCATCTTATTGATATGCTTCTTCACCTCGTCATGCAAATTCTTCAGGTGCTCAACAAAATATTCAGCCTCAACACTACTCTTCTCCCCTTTATCCATCTTCTTAGTTCAAAAGCATTCCTCGGACTACTTCCATATACAATCTAGAATGGTGATTTACTAGTGCTCCTATTGATAAAATTTTTATAAGCAAATTTTTCCTGTGGTAAAATAAAATCCCATTCCTTTGGTTTATCTACTACTAAGCATCTTAGTAGGTTACCCAAACTCCTATTGACCACCTCCATTTGTCCATCAGTCTGTGGATGGTGAGCATAAATGAACTTCAAATTTGTCTTCGACTTCTTCCATAATGTTTTCCAAAAATAACCAAAAAATTTGGTATCTCTGTTTGAAAATATACTCTTCGGTAGACAATGTAGTCTCACCACCTCTTTGAAAAACAACTTTGCAATATGAAAAAATTCATTGGTCTTATGAAACATAATGAAATGTGCCATATTTGAAAATCTATCCACCACCACAAATATGGAATCATGCCCTCTTTGTGTCCTTAGAAATCCAAGGACAAAATACATACTAATGTCCTCCCATGGCCTCTTAGGTACAGGTAATGGTTGATACAATCCAGTATTCTGACTTGTTCCTTTCACCATCTGACATAATCGACCAATTTGTACAAACTCCTCCACATCCTATTGTAACTGTGGCCAACAATAATTCTCACTAATAAGAGCAATGGTCTTGTCTCAACTAAAATTCCCATCCAATCCTCCACTATGCTTCTCCTTGATTAGATTCTCTCTCATAAAACTCCTTGGAATACACAATTGACTTCCTCTAAACAACATCCCATCTTGGATTAGGAAATCCAACCATATTGTCCTATCCAATATAATAGGTTCCAAACAAGCCTTCCAAGCTTCTGCAAAGTCTAGATCTTCTGGATATAAACTCTTGGGTTCATTGAACCCAACAACCTCTATATTGATCTCTATCAACAAAGTTTTCCTTCTACTTAAGGCGTCTACAACTCTGTTTGACCTTCCACTCTTATGCTTCAAAACAAAAGTATAACTCTACAAAAACTCTACCCATTTTAAGTGCCTTTGATTTAAATTTCCTTGACTATTGAGATACTGCAAAGCTTGATGATCAGTATATAAAAAAAATTATTTTGGAAACAAATAGTGTCTCCATTTCTTCAAAGCCTGAACTATAACATAAAACTCCTGATCATAGACATAATATTTATTCTTAGCATCATTCAACTTCTCACTAAAATAGACAACAAACTTACCTTCTTGACTCAAAACAACTCCTATGGCAGTGCCACTAGCATCACAATCTACCTGAAAGGCCTTATTGAAATTTGAAAGTGCCAAAACAGGCTATTCTGTAACTTTCTTCTTCAACTTATCAAAACTTTTGGCTACTCCTGTAATCCACTCAAACTCTTTTCTATCTCCTCTCATTGCTTCAGTTAGAGGTGCACAAATACTACTGATATTAATAAAATTTCTATAAAAACTTTGTAGACCATGAAATGATCTTACCTTTGTAACACTCCTCGGAGTAGGTCATTCAATGATATATCTCACCTTCTCTAGACCCATTTTAAAACCCTCTGCTGAGACAACAAATCATAGATACACCAACTCTCTCTTCACAAAGTTACATTTCTTCAAATAAATCAACAACTTCTCCTCCCTTAGCTTCTCAAAAACCTTTTTGATATGCATCAAAGGCTCCTCCAATTTCTTGCTAAAAATTAAAATTTCATCCAAATAAACAATGACAAATTTACCCAAAAACTCTTTTAGTACCTCATTCATGAGCCGCATGAAGGTGCTTGGTGCATTGGTTAGCCCAAAGGGCATGACTAACCACTTGTACAACCCCTCTTTTGTCTTGAATGTTGTCTTCCATTCATCTCCTTCTCTAATCCAAATCTGGTGATAACCACTCTTTAGATCTATCTTCACAAAGTACTCAGCTCCACTCAAACAATCCATGATGTCATCCATTCTTGGCAAGGGAAATCTATACTTGATCATGATCTTAATGATGGCTCTAGAATCTATACACATCCTCCATTCCCCATCCTTCTTTGGTGCTAGTACTGCAAGTATTGCACATGGACTCAAACTATCTCCGATCAATCCCTTCCGCAACAACTCTTACACTTGTCTATTCAACTCTTCACTTTCTGCTGGAGTCATACGATGAGCTGCCTTATTTGGAAAAATGGCTCTAGGAATTAGGTCCATCTGATGACTAATGTTTCTTATTGGAGGCAAACCTTCAGGTACGTTATAAAAAATAATTGCTTGAAACTCATTTAACAAATTTGAAACCTCTACAGGTACCTCATTAGTATCTTCTTTATCAACTCTAGGGACCAATGCAAAACACATATTCTCATGCCTCATATCTTCTATGAACTTTATTCGATCAACCAAAAAAATTCTTGCATTACTACATACCTTTTCCTTTTCCTCTTTCAAGGGCTTCAACTTATGACGAACTCCATCCTTTGTTAAAGAATAGGTGTTGGCATGTCCATCATGTACTGCTCGTTGATCAAACTGCCATGGTCTGCCTAACAATATATGAAAAACATCCATAGGAATAATATCACACAATACCTCATCATGGTAATTTCCTATTTTGAACTTTACCAGACATTGTTTATTTACCAAAGCTTTATGGTCCTTCTAAAACCAAGCAATCCAGTATGGATTTGGATTCCTTCTTCTCTCCAAATGCAGCTTACTAACCATCTCTTCTGAAACAATATTATCAGTACTACCTCCATCAATAATAAAATTGCAAACTTTACCTTCACACTTACATCTGGTACAAAAAAAATTCTTCCTTTGGGTTGGCTCTTTCTCCTCATCTAGCAAGGCTCTTCTAGTAACAAGAACCTCTCCTCTTTCTGCATCCTCTGAATGTGAAGACTTAACATCTTCATCTACATGTGCAACTCGTGCATTACCCTCAGGTCTCTTGTTTTTCCTTCCTTGATGTTGAGGACACTCATATTCCCTATGCCCTTCTTCTCCACATTGGAAATAGGTTCCATGAAAGACTCCTCTCCCTGGTCCTCGTCTAGATCTTCCTCTTCCTCTTCCTCTTTGGTCTCTATTATTTTGGTCACAAGGGCGATATGTGTTATCTCCTTTTTGGTTTTGGCTGCTATCAGATCCTTTTCCTTTCTTTTTATCTTCATTTTGACCTCCATATGACCATCCACTAGTCCTTCCACCATGACCTCTATCTCTTTGCTTACTTTCAAACCTTCTATTCAACTTCTCTCTACCTTCAAATCAAACTGATATACATATTCAATGGTAGACATTCTTACCAGACTTAGCTCTTCTTGAATGCTTGGTTTCAACCCATTTATATAATGGGAAACTTTCTCCTTGTTGGCCTTAGAATGACCTATTATGATCAAGACTCGGTAGAATTCTTTTGTATCCTCCTTAACAAATTTTCCTGCTTGTTTCAACCCTTGCATCTTCTTCAACAAATCCAACTCATAGTCCCCAGGAATGAACCGTCTTTTCATTTTTTCCACCATTCGATCCCATATTGTTATTGTCTCTTTTCCTCTTCTATTTATTTTCAACTGGACTTCTTTCCACCATATGCTTGCATGGCCTTTCAGTTTGGCCTTTGCAAATTTGACCCTATCTAGGTCTTCTATTTCCTCATACTCAAAATACTCTTCCATGTCATTGATCCAATCAATCAACTCCTCTGGATTTAGGTTTCTAGAAAAAATAGAAACTTCTATGTTTTGCCTCTTTCTAATCTTGGAAATGACCCTAATAAGTCTGACTTCTCCAGGATCCATTACATCCTGTGCTTCCTCTTTGAATGGCTCATCATCTTCAGCCTCATCCTCACTTTCATCTCTTCTTCTAACATTAGCTCCCCTATGCAACTCCTCTTGTAGTGCTTGAACTTTTCTCTGGAGGGCTCTAAAACCATCTTCTATTACCCCAACATTTCTTCCACCATGGTTTCTTCGTGGAGTCATCTTTTCTAACAGACCCACAACCACAAGTTGTGGTCCAAACTGCCTCATGTTCGACGATCTGTTTACACACTCAGGAAAACTTGCTCTGATACCACTTGATGAAGGGTACTCCCCTTACAATCTAAAACTCACAAAAACAACAGATAATGGCACAAAAAAAATGCAAGAAGGAAAGAAAATATTTTCTATTATCACTGAAATGAAAATGAAATTACAACATTATATTTTCCATCACATGGGATTTCTGATTACATAAATCTACAAGTATGCAAATCGGAGTGACCATATACGCTGCCCTCCCTCCCTTATATAGTCCCTCTTTATATCCTTTATTTGGAAGGTGTAACCGCCCTAGAATCTTCTAGAAAGTGCAACTTCCTCTAGAAGATATTTTGAAATTTTATTAATTTTGGTATTACAACTTCGTGGGGTCATAACTTTGATTCGACCATCGGATTTTCTATTATAACACCTTTTTGGAGAGATCTTGGGAATTATTCCACTTGAAAGTAGGGCCTAAAGGCTAACTACTTTTGTTTTCAACCAATTTTTAGGCCCATCTGGAGCCTCAAAGTGCCTCAAAATTGAGTCTGAAGATTTTACTAGGATTTTTGAAAATTAAAATTTCAATATCTCTCAAATGACAAATGGTATTGAAGTGATTTCTTCACCATTGGCTTCAATTTACCATTTTGGAGGTCTGTGTAAGATTTCATGTCCAACTATACATAAATGCAAACTTACAAAAATAGTAACCCTGCCAAAAATTAGCCCTTATTGAAAGAAACAATATTTTTTTTGGGTGATGCAAGATTGCTCTTACACCCTGGATGATCTTGCATCAAAGTGTGGTTTTTATATCCTACACTTTGAGCTCAACTTAGACTTAAGAGGGTATTTCAAATGGTATAATTTAATAGGTATTGAAATTAAATATAATGAAAAACATTGAATTAAATGATAGCCAAACCCAACCTGCCTACTTGGCCCCAAAGACTATTACTGAACCAAGTAAAAATAGCTATATTTAAACCCTTATATAGCTAATATAACTATGCAAGCACAACCACATTAGATATATTCATTTTTGTAGGAGCTAAAATATATCTCATAGAACATGTTTGAGTCACTCAAGTACTCAAGCCTCTAGGATCATCTGCAAAAAACAACCTTCCACAAGAGGGAAAATCAAGAACACGAAATTGCAACAATGGATGCAAGATACGTGGCCAATATGAAATACTCAAGATTGCAATGATATATTAGACTTACACAACACTTAATTAAGCTTTGGATTGATTCAATATACATATGAAGCCTTACTTATATAGGCAAGGAGTGAGATAGAATTAGACAAGATCATGACAAGTGTCTTAATCCTATCACAAGAGATAACTAAGTCATAACAACCTAGGAAACAAGCATTAAATTCTCAATGCAAATATTAAGTACGTGAGAGAATTATTAAATTCCTAGATAACTAAAAGTAAATAATGAGACATGGACCCATTATAACTAACTTCTAGAAATGACAATTAGGAAACTTAACTCCTAAGTAAACTTATAATAATGTGAATAGGTCCTCACTAATAACTAGTCAGGAAATAACCCCGTTCACACCAACACCCCCCCATAAGTGCAACTTAGGAAGTTTAGTTATTATGCAAATGCCACAAAGATCTCAGATATGAGGCCATGTTAGGTACCCATGTACAAGTGCAATGCAAAGAAATATATCACAAATGGAGAAAAGGAGAAAACCCAGTGGGACAAAACTCCTCCCTAAAAGAGAGATGAAATACAAATACTCTCAATGATGAATGAGAGGGAAAAAACCCCATTCAAGGAAAAAAACCCTCCATAAGAGAGAAGAAGAGAGACCATGCAACCCCCCCTCAATGGTGCATCTCCTGCAATGGTAGAAGCTCAACATTGAATGCTGAAGATGATTCAATATCATTGAACAACATTCCTCCCCTTAGGATGAAACAAAACCAAGATGATATGTAGGATGTTTTCCCATTCCAAAAAGGAATGAGGGAAGAAGAATGATAGATGATGTTTTTGAAACAATGCTTAAGTATCTCCATGTCGATGTCAAAAATTGACAAACTCCAAATAGGCATTCTATGCCACACAGTTGAAGATGTCAATCCAAAAAATCCTAGAGATGGATATCTAAGACACTCCAAAGACATGAAAACCACCTCCTCTGAAGAAGCTTCCTCCAATTGTTCAAAACTATCCACACTCATATCAAATTAAAAAGAATGATCATGTAGAGAATGAACAAGAGAGTCAGAGTATTCCCTCGCAAAAAATGAAGAAGAATCATCTCCATCAAAGAGAATATGCATGAAATCAATGGTGTCTTCTAAATCTGAAATATGAGACTCAAAAAACAACCCATCGATGTCTATCAAGTATACATCCCAAGTGGATGTAGCTGGGAGACAATGTAGATCTTGTTGCACTAAATCACAAGAGGAAAAACCTATGCCAATATGAACATCATAAATGCGATACAAGATGGAGGAGATAAAATGCAAGGCTCAAGAATGGGATCAGATGTGAGAACACCCAAGTTCAAGAACCAAATGTCTCCTCTGAATCATGGTTCGCACTAGAAGTGTGATCGATAGCCAAAGGAACAATGCCACCATCAGAGGAAAAATATGCAAAGGTACACAACTGGGATGAATGATCAACTATCCCAGTAGCAATAATGTCTCTACTCTCTAAGTCTCGAATGATAATTGAATCAGAAGTGAACTCCACAGTCCTCCCATCTCCACCATGTGTAATTTGATATATGGAAAGAAGATTGTTTGTCAAATGAGGAACACACAAAACATCCTGGAAGGTGTTTTCCCCAAAGCTAATAGATCCCTTCCCAAGTATACTCATCATAGAATTACACTCATCTTGGTTGTGTACCCAAGTTCAAGAATCAAATGTCTCCTTTGAATCATGTTCACACTAGAAGTGTGATCAATAGCCGAAGGAACAATGTCACCATCAGAGGAAAAATATGCAAAGGTATACAACCAAGATGAATGACAAACCATCCCAATAGCAATAATCTCTCTACTCTCTAAGTCTCGAATGATAATTGAATCAGGAGTGAACTCTGCAGTCCTCCCATCTCCACCATGTGTAATATGATATATGGAAAGAAGATTGTTCATCAAATGAGGAACACACAAAACATCTTGGAAGGTGTTTTCCCCAAAGATAATAGATCCCTTCCCAAGTACACTCATGTATCTATTGTTTCCCATAAATAAGAGACATAGTGCATGACTCAAAAGAAGAGAACATAGACTATGAAGACGCCATATGATGAGAAGCTCTCGAATCTAAAAGCCATCTCCCTGATCCTGGACCTAAAAAAGCACAAAGAGCTTTCCCTTTATTTTCTGATGTAGTAGAAAAATCAACATGACCTTTTCCCTTATTAGACTGTTTTGAAGATGATGAAGAAGGTGGATACTCAAACATTCTAGAAGGAAAATAAATATGACTTTTTTTGAGAAGATGCTTCAACTCATCAAGGTCCTTCTTGTGACAAGAATTTTCATCATGCCAAAGATTCTTACAATACAAACAAGTAGGCTTATCCTTCTTAAATGATTTATCCGAGGAATAGGATTTATCCCTTGGTTGATATGAATGTGGTTTTGTTTTGAATTATTTTGCTTCTTATCAGTAGTATATGATTCTTTCACTTGACTAACCAACAATGCCTGATATTTAGAAGACTTGATGAACCCCATTGCGATAAGCTTTTGTTGCTCATGTATCAACATCTCAAAAAATGATGCAAATGATGGTGTAGTATATGTAGACCCCATAGTCAACCTATGAGAATGAAAGATAGAAACAAAAGCAACATAATCAGGACCAAGTTTGTTCAATGAATTGTAGACCAATTGAATTCCATTCTTATCAATACCACATGATTTACATTGCTCCCTTCGATTATTAACCCTAGTGATGTAGTCCTAGATGTTGTCAAAGTTCTTAGGATCAAGGCTCATTAGCTCATTATCAAGTTGATAGCCTCTAACTTCATTTGTAGAACCATATAATGTTTTCAATTTTTCCTAAGCCTAATGAGAATTATTGCATGATTCAATTTGGAACAAAAAATCTTGAGAAACTAGTTTATGAAGACATCCAAGAGCTTTTGTATTCTCAACCATCCATTTAATATTTTTCTCATCATCAGTAGGTTCATGCACCTTATTCTCAACATATAGAGAGTGACCCTCATTCATTAATATACTCCACGTGCATGTTGATGCCATGTTGAGGACATCATATAACTACTCAACATGGCATAACTACACATCATATAAATCATATTGTCCAGATGCAACTGTGAGGTCCTTTTTGCCCTAATACACATCTTGCAAAAGCTCAAGCTTGAATCACCCTCAGATTTGAGAAGGGGTTTTGCAACTCTAGAGCTTTGAAACCATGTAGGAGCTAAGATATAGATCATAGAACATGTTTGAGTCACTCAAGGACTCAAGCCTCTAGGATCATCTGAAAAAATTAACATCCTTCCACAAGAGGGAAAAACAAGAACATGAAATTGCAACAATAGATGCAAGATGTGGCCAATATACAATACTAAAGATTTCAATGATATATTGGACTTACACAACACTCAATTGAGATTTGGATTGATTCAATGTCCATATGAAGCCTTACTTATATAGGAAAGGAGTGAGATAGGATTAAAAATATCATGAAAAGTGTCTTAATCCTATCACATGAGATAACCAAGTAATAACAACCTAGGACACAAGCATTAAATTCTCAATGCAAAAATTAAATGCATGAGAGAATTATAAAATGCCTAGATAACTAAAAGTAAATAATGAGACATGGCCCCATTATAACTAACTTCTAGAAATGACAACTAGGAAACTTAACTCCTAAGTAAAATTATAATAATGTGAATAGGTCCTCACTAATAACTAGTTAGGAAATAACCCCATTCACACCAAAAAATTTAGGCTCTCTCAATGATAAATCCTTGGTTATGATATGAGGTTATGGATGCACAAAACTATTCCTACTCCTATACTAATGGTTGTTGAACACTCAAAATACTTCCTTGTGTTGGAGTTTAGTTCTGGTGAAGCACAATACATGAATAAATTTTTTGTGTACAACACATCTATCTGATCATCTATATAATTTTGCACATATACATCACACACACACTCTCTTCTTTATCTTTAGGTATATCCTGTACTTCTCATCTCCTCCACCAAAATATTTTTTACATATATACATATATATTCATTTATGTTCACTAATTAGGTCGACCTAATTAGAGAAACCTTATTTCCAAAGTAAAAAACAACTTTGTTGGAATTCTCCTAAAAAAATATTCATCTTCACATATAAATAGTTGGCGTGGACCTAAGATAGATCCCTTTATCATTCGTAACACATATTAAGACTTCTTAACATTAATACATAATTAGGTCAGCCAGAGTTAGACCTAATATACCAAAACCCCAAACATATGTGCAATCCATCACGTGTGCAACACAAAAATTTGTTAACACAATGAATTTCCCTTTAGACGACATCGAACTACTTATCTTCAAAACCGCATGGCATGATAATCAAATATGAGAAAATGTGGAATCTCCCACATCAGTGTACTATGTAGAAACTCACTGTAGTCTTCAAATCAGAATACTATAATTCATATCTTTCAAATGCCTTCATATATATCATTATGAAAATCCAATATGGAATGCATATTGTATTCTCAAATCTATGTACAGAGTCTTGCAGTGATATCTTTTTTTAAGATAGAATCTAGACCAAAAAATTTACATCCGGTGTATAAGCATGATAGTATTACCCAAGCTACTGGTAACTGTACCTTTCCAACCATACAAATCAATCAACCAAAACCTTGTTAGTGGATGCAACTGATGTCAAGATAGACCATAGTACCAGCTTCAGAGCGAATCTTACAAAACAAGATAATCTAGATCAAAATACCAAATCAATAGAATTCCATTACTGGAGTAGCTGAATACTGACAAACATCAAAATTCCATTGTGGCAATTATCCAAATTCCATTGTTGACATCAATGAAAACTTCCAATTTCCAACAATCTCCCCCTTTGTCATTGATGGCAACACACAATGTGAAAACCATAAAAAACCATCAAAATACCTCTTCCCAACTTTTTAATTTTCTCCCCCAAAAACTATTCACAATTTTTTTCAATTTTCACATACCTTCTCTTTGTCTCCACATGATACCTTTGTTTTCACATGATACCTCTCTCCCCCTTTGACATCAATGGGAAAGGAAAAAAAAACTTGATGCTTTAATAGTTCCCTTTGCATACCTGAATACTCCCCCTGAGGAGTACATCCAAAACAACATCTGTGAGTAATCAACCGAAGGTTGTTGTTCCTTGAAGTTTGCTAAGGATACCTATCCATGAGGATCTCCCTTCATCCCAAAACATTTTTGTCTCAAACAATGCTCTGCATAGATAGTTGTGATCAATTAAGATGTCTTTTCCTTCAACCATAGTTCTGAGAGTAATATTAGATTTCAGAGTTCTGTCAGCCATAGAGAGAACATAGTAGATTGGAGTGCATTTAACCTTTATTAAATCTCTAATTTTCCCATACAATTCAATAATTTCTCCTTTCTCTTTGTATACATGTAAAATGTACCAATTGACATTGCACATCTGATCCTGAGTACTAACACCATTTCATCCTTAATCATCCCTCTGTCTAGCCATTTAATCGAATACCCTTATTTGATTAAATTCATCAATTTTCCTCAATTAAATAAATCATTTATCTGATTAAGTCATTCTCTCTTGTTAATTAATTCAATCAATTTGATCTAATTAACCCTAGCTCTTTATTTAATTAAATAAATCATTAATCTCTAAAGTCTATCTCATTAAATTAAATAAATTAAAACCTTATTTTATTTAATCTAACATTCATCTCCTTTAATTGAATAAATAAAAAATATTTATTTAATTAATATCTAAATCACATTCTTCTCATCTTTTGATTTAAATCAACCCATAAATCTAAGTCAAATTTGTCACATCATCTAATCCTTCATTAAATTAATTAACCCTTGATTAATTTAATTCTAATCCATGTCCCATCCTCTAGCTTTTGCCACTTGCACATGAAAATAGATTTAATTCATTTACTAAATATCTATTTTCTCTCAACATGGCATAATAGAGGAATATTCTTCAAAATTGAATTCAAATCCAAGTGGAATTTGTCCTTCCAACAAGACATTTATTTAATCTCATAAGTCCTTTTGCATTGAGCCAAGTGGCCATTACTCCATTTGACTCTGCATCCACCTTGTCATTTCTCAAATTTCAAATTTCAAATTTATGCATTTATGGGCACATTCATCAAAATGTGCACATCCTTCATCCATTCATCTCTTGACAAGTGGCACCTTTCCATTAGTTGAATGCTAGTCCCACATTGCTTCATTTTGGGCATTTCTCCAATTTGTCATTCTATAAATAAGAGGCTTCTTTCCTCATTTCATCATCCACAATTTGAGCAAACTTACTATACTCAAATCCATACTCAAGCATTAGCATTCTCATCCATTTTATCAAGTTTAAAGCTAGGTTTATGCAGGTTTTTCATCATGGAGCATGTTTGAATCTTCATCAAGTGGATCACTCTTCATCACACATCAATCTTGCATCATGGGAGTTTGGAAAGGGCCAATTTTCACATCAAATTGGCACCAAATCCCCCATAAGATCAAGAGTTTGCATTTCTTTTTAATAGGATTTAATCTATCTTATTGCTTTTGTAGTATTCTTGCTTTCATTCCTATTTGAGCATTGTTGAATGGATTTTATGGGGAACTTAGATTATAAATTTCATTTCAATCTTCTAATGTGTTTGTTTGTTGTATTTTGCAGGTACTAGGATCTTGGTTCTACACTCTTTATGTGATGCAAGGTATTCTTCATGCAGCTTTGTCAATTCGTACCAAGTCTAATCATCAAAATCAAGAGAAAGATGAAATGTGCTAGATGCAAACTTGATTTGTGTTTCAATTGTGTTCTCAACATCCTTGAGTCTTTGAATTGCATCAAGCCAATTCCAACGGAATGTGAATAAATTCTTATCCTCTTTCTCACACTCTTGAACTTCTTTGAGTCTTTCAAGTGCAGTGTTGTGAGTAGACTTGCACTTCTCTACAATTTCCAATAATCCTTTATCTTCAACCCAAGTGACCATGTCACTTATTGCTTTACTCTTTAATTCATTGAATCTATCAGTTAATGAACTTGTGCTTTCCTTAGTGAACTATAAGGAACTAGTGACCACACTAGGAATTTCCTGAAAATGCGCCCTTCTCCCGACTAGCTGCTTAAGTCTTCTTGGAGCAGGTTCAACCTAAGCAACTAATGCATGAACCTCTGTGAATTTTCTCTTTTCTCTAGTGGTATACATTGATTTATTGAAGATTAATTCAAAATTTTCAAGAGCTTTAGCTACTTCAAAATAAGTTCCAAACCTAGGTTTGCTGAGGTCACAGGGGCTGTTAATCAACATTTCAATGCAACCAACAACATAGTCCTTCTCAATATCATATCCCAACTCAAGAGTCCATGAGTTTATTGGTTCAAATGACTTGATAATACAATTATTAGTGGTTACCAAAAATATTATATCATTGTTATAATTTGTAACCAATTCTCTTGGAACTCTCCTTCTATTCATTCTCTAGAATTTTCCAAAGAATGCAACAAGGGCATCTCCTTGTGCATCCAAATATCCAATGTTTCTCATAAGTTCCTTGATTTGATGAGTGATCGGTATGGTATTTACCCAATTGAATTCACCTATTCCAAGAATCTCCTTCATAAAATATAATATTATACATATAATACCAATGTGCCATACCTAAATGTAGATTTCTTCTTCTTGATATCTCTCAAATTCTCCAGAAGCTGTTGCTAGAGCAACCCACAAAGGTCATATCCTATTTTTTTCTCAACCATATCCAATGCTAGATTAGTTGCAATGGTCGAGACATCATTGTCACCAAAGATCAGTTGTGAAATAACTAGACTTACATACTGAACTACAGGGTTAGTGATTCCATCATGCGTGTTCTTAATTAATTTTTTTTCCTTTGTCAAAATTGCATTCAAGAGTTGGTCTGGAGGATGATAAGCCAATAAAATCCCTGATTTCTTCTCTGGATATCGTATATGAGTTGTCAAGCTACACACATTCATCATGAAATTTGCTAAGATCCATTCTGATAATCCTTCCTTCATTACTAAAGTTCAGAAATTGATTCCATACATCCAATTTCATTTCTGTAAGTACATTGTATTCCAATTTCAGGGTAGAGTCATTTCTAGTTAATTCTTCAAGCCACAAAATTTGAGCTTTTCTATAGGTATATTCTTCCAATTTTCTACATGAATGTATATCCCAACATCTTCAATCGGTATAACACCAAAATGGATATCCGAAAAAGCACCCAAGGGGTCGAGCTCTAGGGTTTTAACATGGTACATTTTAAGGTATGGTTTTGGTATCATTGAATTGTCTATGATTTGAGGTATATCCATCATATTCAACAAAAAATGACAATTAATTAAGATGAAATAGTGTATAGAAATAGCGACTTACCTCTTTTCTGTAAACCAAAACCAAATTTTTGCTGTATGGAATTGCTCTGGTTTCTTCAAGATTTCCCCACATGCTTCTTTTCCTTCACAAATTCCATTCATCAAATTATTTTTTCCTAGCATGTCTAAATTTATTTCCTTAATCCAAAATGCTTCAATGATAAATGCTTTAGAATGTAAGTAGATGTCTTCAAACTTCACAGAATTCATTCTTCACACATGTGTGTCTAAATATTCCTTTCACATGAAATCTAAATTCGTTACCTTAATAAATATGTTTATGTCATGACGTGACATCATGTATCGAAAAGAGGGATATTAAATTTTTTGATTATTGCTCCCCCTTAGCCACTACCTGGATTTAATTTTTGACGGGATTGTTTGCACCGAAGGATGACACAGATAAAACCGATGATTCTAATTTTCCTTGCTTTTCAAATTCTCCTTCCTTTCTCCAAATCCTTTTCATTTCCTTCTTAACCTCTTCCAAATAATATTAATGATTGGTTCATATCTCTTTACTGGATTGTTGCTTCTCATATTTTTTCTTCTATAGTCTCTGGCAAAGTGTCCTAGATTGTTGCAAATATAACAAACAACATTCTTACATCCAAATTATCCTTTATTCAATCTATATTTGCACTGGTTAGCCTTGTGTCCAAATGAATTATAGTGATAAAAATAACTATTGAATGGATAAATCATCTTGTTTAGCTTCTGATTTCTACATTCTTTAGTTTTATGTTCAATCCTTGCATTCCAAACATTTACTGGAGAATGATAAATTATTCTGTTTCATTTTATTTTCACAAATTTTTCCCTATGTCCAAACTTATTGCAAGAATAACAAAAACCATTAAAAAATATGTACCTTTGAGCATTAGGTTGTCTGATAGGAATCCTTCCAATATTTCTCCTTAGATTCTTGAATTGTCCACCATTTCTTTGAGTCTTCATGTCAGGGGGTTGATTCACCTTTGAACTTTGTCCTTCTTCAAATCCAAAACCACTTTTATCCATAGAGGGTTTCTGAAAGTCAATCAACTCATCAAGCATTGTAGTGCTTGTATTGAATTTTTCCTCACGTCTTTTTTCCTTTTCTAGATCTATTTTTAGAATTACCATTTCTTGCTCAAGTTTCGCACATTCATCCATCTTCCTTTGAATTTCATCTTTCTGACAATCTTTAATTTTTCTCTTCTTTTCCAGTTGTTCTTTTAGTCCATAAATATCCTCATCTGATTTCTTTAATTGATCACTTACTTCTCTACATCTTTCCTTCAGCTTCTTAATGCACTCATTTTCTTCCTTTAATCTATCCTTCAAATCTTCATTTTCTTCTATATGCTTAGCAGACATCTCTTCCAGAGGAATAATATATTTTTTTTCTTCCATATATTCGAATTTTAGGACCTTCCCCAAGTTGTTAGACTTCTTCAGAGGAACCAAGCTCTAATACCAATTTCTGAACACCCAAAATACTTCCTTGTGCTGGAGTTCAATTCTAGTGAAGCACAATACATGAATAACTTGTCTGTGTACAACACGTCTGTTTGCTAATCTATATAATTTCACACATATACATCACACACACACTCTCTTCTTTATCTTCATGTATCTCTCATACTTCTCATCTCCTCCACCAAAAGGTGTTTTACATATATACATATATATTAATCAATGTTCACTAATTAGGTCAGCTTAATTAGAGAAACCTTATTTCCAAATAAAAAACCAACTATGTAGGAATTTTCCTCAAAAATATTCATCTTTGCATATAAATAGTCGACGTGGACCTAAGATAGATCCCTTTATCATTTCTAGCACATATTAAGACTTCTTAACATTAATACATAATTAGGTCAGCCAAAGTTAGACCTAATATACCAAAACCCCAAACATACATGCAATCCATCACGTGTGCAACAAAAAAATTTGTTGACACAATGAAATCCAATTTAGACGATATCAAACTACTTATCTTCAACATTGCATGGCATGATAATCAAATATGAGAAAATGCGAAATCTCCCGCATCAGTGTACTGTATAGAAACTCACCGTAGTCTTCAAATCAGAATAATGTCATTCATATCTTTCAAATGCCTTCATATATCATTATAAAACTCCAATATAGAATGAATCTTGTAGTCTCAAATCTATGGACAAAGTCTTGTAGTGATATCTATTGGGATATGGTGTTGTACACCATTGCATAAAATGATTTATAATTTTGTAATTAAATAATTATTTAGTTGTGATGCACCTTGGTGGTGTGGATAATCACACTAGGTAATTATTTGGAGACCCACTTGATGTTGTATTGTAACATTATATTATTATTTAAATGTGTGAGAAACATGTGATAATAATTGAATATTGGGGAAAATATTAAATAATGTGATGTATTAGTACCCAATATTAAATAAGGGGCCAATGGTTTTGTATTCACATGGTTTTGTGGTACATGGTTTCACCTTACCACTAGTTGTATTTTGTGTGAGCTTGTGTCTATAAAATCAAACACATGTGTAGTGGTTTAGGTTGGTTGAGTGGTTTGGCTGTCATTATTGAGTCTTCTTGAGGAGTGCATTTATGAATCATGCTTGGACACATGGGATTGCATTGGAGGGCTTGATGCTTCAGAGGTATTCATTGTAACTTGTATTGCTTTATTGCTGAATAATATGATGGAGTATGGATGCTTTTGGAGGTTGTGTTTTTCCCTTATGAGGGGTTTCCAAGGGTATAACTTGTGTTATCTTGTGGCTTGTCTATTTGATCTATGCATTTTTGCAACTTGTATGCATGTTTATCTCTCATGGGTTATGTAGGAAATAGATTAAGATAATGGGTTAAATGCAATATTTCCTAACAATATCTTTTTCTGAGATAGAATCCAAACCAAAAAATTGATGTATAGAGCCAATGTATAAGCATGACACTATTACCCAAGCTACTGGTAATTGCACCTTTCCAACGATACAACCCAATCAACTGAAACCTTGTTAGTGGATGCAACTGATGTCAAGATAGACCATAATACCAACTTATGAGTGAATCTTACAAAACAAGATAATCCAGATCAAAATATCGGATCAACAAACTTCCATTACCCAAGCAGCTGAATACTAACAAACATCAAAATTCCATTGTGGCAATTATCCAAATTCCATTGTTGACATCCATGACAACTTCCAATTTCCAACATTGGTTTGTGTTTTGATGGATGATTTGAGATTGATTAGGGTTCCAAGGTGGTGCCTATTCATGGGTATATAGATTCATAGATATAAAATTGGAAACAAAAAAAAAAAATATACAATTCATATGCATTATAATAATGGCAAAGGTGTATAGAACATACTTAGTCATCCATAAACACACTACACAAATCCACTTGAAATATGTAAAAAATAATTACAAGGTTTATATTATTTAGAATACTATTACATTCACCAATTTCACATTACAATCATATTATAAAATGTTATAAGAGAAAACCCAAATGAACATAGTCCCATGAATATCTACAGGCATTCATGGAGGCATTCAAATACACATGCTATGATAAAAAATTATATTAGTCTCTAAAGAACACATTTTTTTTTCAAAATGGTCTAGACTAACAACATTTGTTCCCTTGAAAGCTTTGGTGGCCACAAATACTTCTACAAAACCAAACAATAATCAACCTCTTCTAAAATTATCAAAATCATGCATCTAATAGTAGTAGGGTGTTAACCCTAATTTGTTGCATTGTTCGTAGTTCAAAATACACTACTAAATATAACTCCTGCTCAAAATGGATGCCTCAAATCAATGGAAAATAATTGTATTCACTGGTAGGTTGGAGAAATAGTGTCATTAACATGAGAAGGTGGAGTGGGTGCACATTAAAACACACCATTGGTCCTTGGACACACAATAAAAAGCATCATGAGCTGCAAAAATCATCACTTTGTTGAACACCCAAAATACTGAGAGTGGGGATGAATCAATATTCTTTTGCACCATTCAAACATTTAAACATCCAATCCACTGAGTAGATTCAATTATAGTAATGGAAGAAAGCATGGAACATTCAACAACATTACATAACACATGAACACCAAGATTTTTACTTGGAAAACCTAAAATGGGAAAAATAATGTTGAAGATTAGCTCAATATATTATAAATGGTTATAGTATATTTATAGAAGTGCTCACTATAGGCGGGCTCATTTCCCACTAAGAGAAAAATATAGAAGAGAGTTTGTGGCTCATAGCCTAGATTGAACTATTACAATTGCATTTGTCACATGCATGAATTATAGTTCCAATGAAGCTCAATAAATTGATTTTACACACTTCATTTGATTATTATCTAACACTCTTCTTTCTTTTGCATTCACATCACTTTAATATTCTACTCAACATTCATAACTTAAATTTGCACAAATCTGATACCAATTGTTGACCACTCAAAATATTGAGAGGGGGGGGGGTGAATGAGTTTTAAACCACTCAAACATTTAAACATCCAATCCACTTAGTAGATTCAATTGTAGTAAAAAAAATTAAAGCATGAAACATTCAACAACTCATAACACATGAACACTAGGACTTTTATGTGGAAAACACAAAATGGGAAAAACCTTGGTGAGGATTAAATCACAATATATTATAACTGGCTATAGTATATTTGCAAAGTGCTCACTGCAGGTGGACTCACTATCCAAGTGGACTCACTGCCCATTGAGAGAAAAAGATAGAAGAGAGTTTGTGGCTCACAACCTAGATTGAACTATTACAAATGCATATGTCATATGCATGAATTACAATTCCAATGAAGCTCAATAAACTAACTTTACTTACTTCATCTGATTATGATCTAACACTCTGCTTTCCTCTGCATTCACATCACTTTAATATTTTACTCAACATTCATAACCTAATTTTGAATTGATTTGATAATATATACATCATTCACATCACTTAGATATCTCCCATTCATCAAAATATTGGAAATGATCTAGCATATATATTCGCTTCAAGCATAACATCAATTAGGTCGACCTAATTAGATGTATCATACAAAATATACAATATATAATTTTTCATCTCAAAACCTTCCACACACACCTCACACCAATATTCAATCCTTAAAATAATTTGAAATAGGTTGGCATGGACCTATAATAGCTCCCACATAACTCCGCAATAATTAATCTTTGCATACCTTCACATCTATTAGATCGACATTGTAGAAGACCTAATATAAAAATTCTTCAACTGTATAGCAATATTTTGACACATGTACCTCAAAACATCATTCCAATTGGAATTCATACCCTATTGAAATTTGTTAATATCTCCTTAAGACCACAAAACCAAAATCCTATCCATGGAGAAGTACGAACTCTCCTACTCATGCACTGTACAAGAAATGACTGTAATTTTCTAGGCTGAACTTCTGTCATTCATAGATTTCAAACCAAAATCCAAAACAAGATGGAATTTTGGAATTAGATACTTCTACCAACCAAAAATATTATGTTATAACCACAAAGTAAAATTTTCATTCGCAGACCAGTGTGGACCCAAAAACTGGATGCTCAGTACCCAAAAACATTGGTAAAAACATAGTCATTTTTTCATCATGATCAACTTTATAGGATCAAATCATCTTGTAAAATTGTCTTCCAAAAAATCCAAAAGTGTGTTAGAACCAACCAAAATGATCTGCACCAAAGTCTTCACACCAAGATGCAATATTGACATAAAGGACAACATTGCAACACATAATAGTATACCTTGTGCTTATCCTACATGCTCATTTTTCCAACAACAACACCAATGACATCTCCTTATTCTTCCAACAAACTTTACCTCTCCATTTTTCTGCTAGCTATCAAAACTTACATGGCTATTAGGAACCTCTACCACTAGGTCACATGCATTCAACTTCCCCACATGTTATAGGAGCCTAGGTTGGGACTAGGAGTTATGAACCAATGGTTATTGGTTCCTAGAGAACCCTTAACCACATCCCCTCCTTTCATCTTTCACTTTCCTTTGTCTTGTTGGGGGTTGCTACCCCACTAGAAACCATTGGGACAGCCAATTTTTTGATTTTGATTTTTGGGAATAAGTCAAAGAAAAGGGAAACCAAGGGCACAATATGACATGATGACCCATATACAAACTTATTAGATTAGTTTTTTATGGGGGATTATTCCATATAGGCACATAAACGAAAGGAAATCAAGCAAAATTTGACACAAAAATGAGTTTCAACAATGTCTCTGGTTGAGGACGTGTGCCTCTTGTAGGCACAACAAGAATCCAAATCTTTGGGTAGACAAAAACATGAGGAAAAAAAGAATGATACTGACTTATGAAGGACGACAACATATGTACACCATGAAACTCACAACAAATTAACAATGATAACACAAGGACAAAAAAAGAATGGTTTTGAAACAAATTTTTAACACAATGCAAACTATCCCTACAAAGGATGGATAAATTCACTTGCCTCTATAAAACACCAACCTATTGAAGGAATTGATTTCCCTCAACTCATAGTTTCTTTATTCACACAACTGCAAAAAGATTGGTCTCCTTCTCATATTCATAAAATTGTGATTGCTATTAAAAGAGTGAAGGAAATCCCCATCATTAACCTTGTCATTGCATGAAAACCACAAAACATATGCCTCTACACTGCCATATATCTCATAATTTATATCCTTAGTAGTTGGGGGTAAGACAACAAAAGAAATCATGACATCTTCATTCTTTTTGACCTCCTTGGATGAGTTGAGGAAAAAGGAGAATGCCTTCAATTCACAATACAAATAAAAATATTCCTCTTCATCTTGTTGACCTATGAAGGTAAACTCATCCTCTAATAGCTCAAAATGAAAATTTTGAATCTCAAGCATATAAGGAACTTGAGCAATCAACTGATCACCAACTTGGAAACATTGTTGCTGCTCAACATCATTGCAAGATATATGTTGGGCTTAAGTGAAATACTCCAAATCAAGAACACTATTATCCATATCACATGAAGCTACACCTTTATCATGAAGAAAATTATCATGGTCATTTTTACTGACCTTTGGGAGAAAATTCAACCAACATACCTCACCATCATTTATAAAAATAAAATCTCCATCAAGACAACTATTTGGATCATGAGACACTTGGGTGAAGAGATACACTCTTTAAATTGTCTCTCTATTTCAATCTTCTCTTGGAAACTTTCCATGCCACATGTGCTACTACAATAAGACATGTGGCACATAAATCCTTCTATATTTAGCACTGCAATATCACTTTCATATGACCCTTTTGAAGTGCACTATGAATGAGGAAGACATGTTGCACACCAAAAAAAGAGATACTCATGCATGCATCCATATGATCACCCACTTTACAATCTTCAAGTGAAAACTCTTCATATTGAACATCATTTTCATACACACTTATCTCCATATTTTGTCTCTCATTTACAAATGCACCTATGATATCCTCATACAAAAAATTAGTAGCAACTTCAAAATAAAAAAAAGGGACAAAAGAAGGTAAGAGATTAAAAATAAGACATCTTCTTGTTCAACATTTGTATCACAAGCATGTGCATGCATTTTATATTTAGGTACTAAAGCTGATTCATTTGATGAGTCATCTGCATACATATATTCTTCACTCTCCATATTACTGCAACAAAAAAAAAGGTCATTTATGCCATTCACAAACTAGAAACCATCATTTATTTCTTCATTATTATCATCCATGGATGCCTAATCCAATTGAAGGTAGGTGAAAACACTTTTATTTTAATTTGTACTACTATCACATAGTATACCAACACATTCTTCTACCCACATGCAAACAAAATCATCACTTGATATTGTTCTTCTACTTGATGCCACCTCCATACATTCACTATCATCAACATCATGTTCACCACCAACAAATTCTGTTCTTGATGATAATTATTTTGTAATCATATCCTTTCTTAGATCATCAATGATATCAAGGCACTTGTATGCCTGCTATATGTTCATAAAATTAAATTCTTCTCATATTCAACTCATATAAGAATCATAGGATTTGAGGAACATATCAATATAAGAAGGTGTGTTAGGTCATAAATATCTTGGAATTTTAGAAAGAGTAACAACAAACCTGTGACTATAATCCATGCTAAAATTTCCCTCTTGCCATCTAATGTCTTCCATTTCTTCAACAAGAGCAACAAGGTCTAAAGTGAATTCCTCTTCAAATACAACCATAAAATGATTCCAAGAGGAAAATGAATGATCTTAGAAAGCATCATACCGATTATTTTTCTTTCCCATCAATGAAAAATTAATAATCTCATCCACATGTCCTCATATTCAAACTATATTTCTCCATGAAATATGAAAATTACTTGACGTGTGCATCCCCTTGACCACTATCATACCCATCAAACCTTGGCATCAATCTATATATTGAATATTTGATTGTTTTCCTTTCATAATCAACCCAATAAAGGTCAAGCTAAATGTAAATGGGATTAAGTGGAATAACAGGGGATTGAGAAACATATTTTTCTATAAAAATAGGATGCCTTTGTGATCATATGGTATTTGATTTTTTATCCATATTACCTTTCGATTTCCTTAAACTCTTCTATCCTTAACTTGTTTTCAAGTATTGATACATGTAAGTTTGAATATGGATTTTATTTTGTGCTGAGCTGTATGAAAAACATGGGGGCTCATCCTCATAATATTCTTATACATTTTCTGTATCATAGAGTCTAGGATTTGAATTATCTACTACAACTGCTAATGTGTCCCTAGAGTATATGCATCCATTATAGCTATCCATGGCTGTTCACAATTAATTATTCATGATAGAAAGGAGAGGTAAAACCAAAAACATTTTTCTTTACTAAGAAAGAAACCATGCTTCACATGATGGAAGGAGAATATAGTACCTTTTCCTTAGTTATGACCACTTGATATTGTTGGCAATAGGAGATGTCAAGACAAGAGAATACAAAGAGATTGTTATATGATTGTCATTGATGTCAAACAAGCATAATTTAAGGGTTGATGTCAAAAGGATATTCTAGGGTAGTCATAGTGATAAGTGATATCTAAGGATGTCATAATGACAGAGGTTCAATCACTAGAAAAATGGTGAAGAATGATGGAGAGAAGAGTGTGTTTTACAAAATTGCATAAAAAATGGCAATGTTGTCATGCAAAGTTGTCATACTTCTACAAAGATAATTTTCAGAGATTTGCGAAGAAAACATGAAGCATATCTATTGTGGGTTTTACAAGAAGATTCTAGAAGTATGATCCACATGTTTAGGAGATAAAGGGTGAGCTCATAAATGATTTATTTATGTTCTCTGGAATATATAGGGTTTTGTAGATAAATCCTAAGGGTTCTCAATCATGAGCGCTTCATAGTTTTATAATTTTTAATTGACCGCTTATAGTCGCTCCTTGTCCGCTTAAGTTACGAATTAAGCCCTTGAAGTCATTTATCAACCAAACCATTGACCTAGGGTTTACCAGCTAAGTGGAGCTTAAATATTTCTAAAAAGTCTAAAGTCTAAATATTCTACTCCCACTATTCCGCAAGGCTCATAGTGAACTTGACCCTTTTGGTTGCGGAAGCACAAAACTTAGCCACGTGTCCGGTGGGACCGAGTTCTTATTGGCTATCGTACCATCACACTATTAATGCTTTCTATCAAGGTAGAAACTATGATATGTGAAATAATGATGTGTCAAATGTTGATTGTGTCACATAGTTGATTCACATCGCAGTTGTGAATCAACCAACAACTCAAACTTGTGCTAAGCGATATAACTTCACATATAGTGACAAATGGCATATTTACGCTAGTCCATAGAAAGCATGGTGGGTCCTTGCTTTAGATCTACAAAGACATAGAATGATGACACGTATACACAATAATAGGTGGAAATGTTTTATTGCATCGCTCAAGTCATATGCATCACATAATTAAGACTACAAGGCATGAGTGAAAATGTGCTAAGCCATTATGTTATGATAGAGATCAACAACATATATTTAAAGGAGAGTTGATTGAATGAATGTGTTCTAAATTTAAATAATTTCAATAAAGATCATTGTATAATAGTGTGAAGATGAAAATAAATGGTCAACATTTAATGTTATGAAGCTCACAATGGTTAGGAAGTGGTATGAATAGTCAAGCGGTGGAGCTCGACACAGAAGAAGAAATCAGATCTTCCACAACAACTCCAAATTGAATTGTGATTATATAATTAACGTCATAGAAACTTAGGCAGTGAAAAGATTAGATAGTTTAATTAAGTAGTATGGTCATTTATTAAAGATGTAGACCTTGCATATAAAATTTAGAGTTTGATACAAAGGAAACAAGCAGTGGAATAGAGCATATAAAATAAGTTTTTTTATTCAAAATGTAAGTTGTTGAGTGAATGATAATATGTGTGCAAAAAAGAGAGGGTGCATAGCTTAGTAAGAAATGTGTAATCAAGGACAAAAATGTTTAATAGAGCTAAAACAGTAATGATAGACCTAGATCAAATGCATATAGATATCTAGGATACCATTTTCAGAGAACGAAGGAGAGTAAAATACTGATAAGAGATTAGTAGTAGAAAAAGGAATTGTTCTTGTAGCAGCAAAGAACAAAGGATATTGTGAAGATTAGAACAAAGTAGAGAAGAAGTAAATGTACAGTTGTAGATTAGACTTGCAATAGAGAATTGGATTCATTTTGAATCATTTGTAATTAGGAGTTATAGATCCTTATATTTGATTGGTAGGTTCCATCAAAATGATGAGTTGGTGCTTAGTTAGGGGATTGGTGTCTCTTTAGGGTTGGTACCCTTAAAATTTGTAACCAGTGAGGCTTTTATTGTGAGGATGGATTAGGATAGTAGATCCTAGAAACTATTCTCACCATGGTTTTTCCTATATTTGGTTTTTCAAGTACATTTGGTGTTATGTGTACTTATGTGTGTTTGAACTCTACATATTCTTCTAATTTGGTTTAAACAAATTAAAGGACTAGTTTTGATTAACTCTACTGATTCACCCCCCTCTTAGTAGATAGTTGTGTTCCAACAATTGGTATCAGAGCTTTGGTTCCTTTGAAGAAGCTTTATCAGCTTAGGTAGATCTTGAAGTGTGAAAATTATGGCTAGCCAAGAAGGTTCTGCCTAAAACAAAGTATCTCTCTTTGATGGATCAAACTATGCTTTCTAGAATATAAGGATGGAAGGATATTTTTCATCCTTAGGGTTTGATGTATGAATGTATATCATACATGGTTATACAATTCCTACCACACCTCTGACTAATCAGGATGGAAAGAAGGCATATGAGAATAATACCAAGGCAAAGAATACTATTCTTTGTGGATTGTCATACTTAGAGTTTGTCTAAGTAATGCACTATCAAACTGCACATTATGTTTGGGACAAGTTGAAGAACATCTATGAAGGTGATGATAAGGTAAAGTGGACAAAGCTACAAACTTACAGAGGAAAATTTGAAAGCCTTAAGATGAACGAAGAAGAAAACATTGTAGAATATCTCCTAAGAGTAGATGAAATATTCAATTCAATTAGAGGACTTGGAGAAGAGATAAAATAACCAATCATTGTCAAAAAGGTTCTAAGATCCTTTCCATCTAGGTATGACTAAAATTTCTACAATAGAAGAAGCAAGAGATTTGGATAAACTCACTATGGATGAGTTACATGACACCTTCACTGTCTATGAGATGAGAATAGGAGATGCAGACACTTCCAAGAGAGAAGCTACATTTAAAGAAACCAAGAAAAAAATGTAGAAATATCTACATTAGGATTCAACCATGTCGTTTTACGATTCAAACTCATTGACCCATGTTTCATGAGTAGTGGTTCACAAGAACCCATGTCTCATGATAATGAATGATTCACTTAGCACTCATTGCATCTAGGTGATGCTCATAGAGGTGAAGCATTGTGCCTTCTCAAGAGTCACCCATATCAGTACTGCTCTAGCTCAAGCACGCTTAACCACAGAGTTTTCCCCAAGGTTAAGCCCACTAAACTTTGCGAGAAGATTAAGAAGAGGATCTAGAAAATATAGAGGTAAGTTACCCTTTAAATGTTTTAATTGTGATAAGGTAGGACATTTTTATGCTAAATTCCCTTATAATAAAAATAATAACTATGTGCAAGAAGAAGATAATAAAAAGATGAACCTAATACTCTAAGAAAAAGAACTTCTTTAGAAACAAGAAGAGTCTATATACAAAAGAAGAGAGTGAGTCATCTAATGAAAGTGATAGTTTAGATGGAGACCATTATTACGCCTTTATGGTTGAGGGAAACAAATCCCTACTCATGGAATTAGGAGAAAATTCTGAGGATCAAGAAAAAGAAGTTGAATACTCTGGTGAAGAATAAGAAGGAGAAATAGATCTAGAGGGTGAACTCATCTATGCCCTAGATGAGATTGAAAACTTGAGAAAGGAAAACTCAAAATAGAAGAAGCATGCACAAAAAGAGATTGAAAAACTATCTAAAAGTATTGAGAAATATAAACAGATAATAGTTAGCCTAAAGACCCAAGTTGAAGAAGCCAAAATAATAGATGTAGTTAAATTTAAACTATAATCTAAATCTGTTGAATTCTTAAAACTAGAAGCATAATAGTGGCTTTGAGAAAAGATCTTGTAAAAGTAAGAAGTGATGTAGAAAGGATTTTTTTTTTTGATAAGAGTACCAATATGCCTGATGAAATGTTAAGCAAACAAAAGGTACATAAAGATATGTTTGGTTTAGGATTTGATAATGGTCAAAGCTCATGTTCTAATGATTCTTCATACAAGAAGCCATAAGTAAAATTAGAGACAAGAACTACTGATATAGATGGTTTCATAAGGGTAAAAGACCTAAAGAAGCAAAATTCAACAAGACCTTTTCATCCTACAAAAGGAAATGCTATGACCAAGTATTCCTACTTTTATGGTTATTATTATATCTGTAATCAATTTGGTTATACGACTAGTGGATGTATAATTGTACCTAAAAGGAGAACAAACTATGTGAATGGAAAGTCATTTGATCCTTTGTTAGATACAAATATAATATGCTATAACTGTTATAATATTGGTCACATAGCTAAACATTGTAGAAAAAACTTTGTAAAACCAAGAGTACAAAAAGAAAGGAAAGAAAAAATCCCTAAAGTGAATAAGGATTCACAAGACCCTGATAAAAAGAAATATAAGAAAGAGAAGAGACTTAAAAATATATGAAAAATGAAAGATCTAGAGGCTACACAATCAACGATTTCTCAAATTGCATTTCATGTAGAAAATAAGAATTTTTGTGTAGTAGATAGTGGTTTTTCTAAACACATGACTGGTGATAAGAGTAAGTTCATCAAATTAAGTAGTTGCAAGGAAGGATCTATTAGTTGGGGAGATGATACTACAGTAGGAATCTATGGTAAGGGAACTCTTAGTATAGATGGAAAGCTACCTACACATGATGTCCTTTATGTTGAAGGATTAAAGCATAATCTACTAAGTGTTAATCAAATGTGTGAAAATGGATACAAAGTAACATTTAATGTAGAAGGTTGCAAGATAAGAAAATCTAAATCAGGTAGAATAGTTTTAGAACGAAAAAGGATTGAAAGCAACATTTATAACCTTAGAGAAGTAAATAGTAGAAGCTGTCTTATAGGAAAAATTGATGAGAGTTGGTTATGGCATAGAAAATTGGGTCATGCCAACTTTGATAACCTGGTAAAGGCGAGCTCAAAGAATCTTATTAGAAATATGCCTAAGATAACTAAACCTACAAACACTACATGCAAAAAATGTCAATAAGGCAAGTAGACAAGGGTTAGATTTTAGACAAAAGAATATGCAACTTCAAAACCTTTGGAGTTAGTGCATACTGATATTTGTGGTCCTATAAATACAAGAGGATTGAAAGGATAAAAATACTTCATGTTACTAATAAATGATTACTCAAGAATAACATGGGTAACCTTTTTGAAGGACAAATCTCAAGAATTTGAAAGATTTAAAATCTTTAGGTCCATGGTTGAGAAGAAAATTGGACTAAGAATCAAATGCTTAAGATTTGATAAAGCTGGAAAATTCACTTCAAATGAATTCATAGAATATTGTGAAAGACATGGGATCAAAAGGCAATATACTGCAACAAGGACTCCATAGTATAATGTAGTTGTTGAGAGAAAGAATATGACAGTTAAAGAAATGGCTAGAAAAATGCTAAATGATGCCAAGTTACTTGAGGTATATTAGAGAGAAGTAGTACATACTACACTATATACTTTGAATAGAGTTAAACTAAGGGTAAAAAATGAGAAAACTCCTTATGAACTATGGTATAGTAGACCTGCATCTGTTAAATACTTCAGAGTATTTGGAAACAAATGCTACATCAGAAGGGATGAAGATGATTTAGGAATCTTGGAATCAAGATGTGATTCAAAGGAACATTTCTTGGATATTCCACTCAAAGAAAAGCCTACAAGTGTTACAATAAGAGGCTACAAATAATTTTAAAGAGTATAAATGTTAAGGTTGATGAAGACACGAAACATGTTAAACTTGATAGAGATATTTGTGAAGAAGAATTTGGGTCTGAAAAAGAAATAGCTCATGAAGAATCAAAATATGGAAATGAAAAGGAACTTGCAAGATATTTCCAAAAGGATCATCTAGTAGAATAGATTAGGGAATAAAGATGGATTTCACACAAGGAGAAGATTTGCAAAGAATAAAGAGCAAGTTAATTTTTCTCTAGTGTTAGAAATTGATACTAAAAGTTTTGATGAATATAACAAAGATGAAAATTGGCTAAAAGCCATGGAAGAAGAACTGAGCCAAATTGAAAAGAACAAAACTTGGGAATTAGTTTCGAGACCTTTGAAAAAGAATGTAATAGGAACAAAGTGGGTCTTCAAAAACAAGCTTAATGAGGATGGAGTTTTTATAAGGAATAAATCTAGATTGGTATGTAAAGGATATGCACAAATGCAAGGTATATATTTTGAAGAAACATTTTCTCTAGTTGCTAGATTGGAAGATATAAGAATGTTTTTAGCATTCTTTGTTCATAAAGGGTTCAAATTCTATCAAATGGATGTCAAGTCTACTTTCTTGAATGGAAACCTAGAAGAGGAAGTATACATAGAACAACCTGAAGGTTTCAACTGTCAGAAGAAGAAGATTATGTTTGTAGACTAAATAAAGCTTTATATGGTCTAAAATAGACACCTAGAGCTTGGTACTCAAGACTAGACCAATACTTGCAATTACAAGGATTTAATAGATATGCAAATATCAATCTATACTTCAAATAAGAAGGTGATCATATGCTAATTGTTTTTGTATATGTAGATGACATTATTTTTGGTGGCAACAACAATAGAATGTGCAAAGAGTTTTCTAATCATTCAAAATGAATTTGAGATGTCCATGCATGGAGAACTTTCATTTTTTCTTGGTCTACAAATAGAAAAAAAATGATGAATGCTCAAACCAAGTATGCTAAGGAGATAATGAATAAATTTGGAATGGAAAACAACAAACCCTAGTAAGTACCCCCATGATAACTGGATGTAAGTTAAGAAAAAAAAATGAATCCCTTTATGCAAATCAAACTATGCATAGATCAATGATAGGTAGCTTGCTATATCTAACTGCATCAAGACGTGATATCATGAAAGTAGTGTGCATGGTTGCAAGATTTCAAGCCGCACCTAAAGAATCACATGACAATTCAACAAAGAAAATTCTTAGATATGTCGAGTTTAATTGACTATGGCCCATGGTATCCTAAAAGTGAATATTTTACTCTAACAACATATACAAATGCTTATTGGGCTGGAAGTGTGGATGATAGAAAAAAGCACTAGTGGTTGTGCATTTTTCCTTGGAAACAAACTTGTTTCATGGCTGAAAAAAATCAAGAGTCAGTTACTCTTTCTACAGATGAAACAACGAATGTTGCAGTAAAAACATGTTGCACTCAAGTGTTGTGTATGAAACAAACACTCAAAGACATTAAGGTAGAGTATAAATCACCTATCTCTATTCTTTGTGACAATTCAAGTGCTATTAATATATCAAAGAATCCGGTGATCTATAGTACTCTCTAGAAATAAGCATATTTCAATCAAATATCACTTTTTAAGAGAAAAGGCTGCAAAGCAAGAGGTCGTAATGGAATATGTACCAACTCAGGATTAGGTTGCAAACATATTCACGAAACCTCTTCCTAAAGAGAAATTTGAGTATTTGAGACAAAAATTGGGAGTAGTTGCTCCCATATTACATCACTAGATACTAGTGATAGGGCATCAGTCCAGGGGAGAATCACATAAGATTTATTCATCCTTTGAAGAAGAGAGAAAATCAAGTCAAGTATAAATGGTTTTACAAATTTATAATGACTTGATGGTTGCAAATTTATGGACACATTCCTTTTCATGTTCTAAATAAAGGAAGGAGAAAA
Source organism: Sequoia sempervirens (assembly GCA_007258455.2). Taxonomy (NCBI): domain Eukaryota; kingdom Viridiplantae; phylum Streptophyta; class Pinopsida; order Cupressales; family Cupressaceae; genus Sequoia; species Sequoia sempervirens. The sequence goes on from VDFB02116204.1 coordinate 191,202, forward strand.
GTAGTAAAGTAGAGTCCCTTTTCCATGTATATCAAAGAAGGAAAGAATAATTGATATCGGTAAAAGCATGATGTCCACAAAGGGTCCCTTTTGCATTGATGCCAAAGGGGAAGCAGTTTGCCAAATGCTCTATGTAGAAGTTCACACATACCTATAGGGAAGGATAAAAAAGAGAGGAAGAAATACTGCCAGAAAGATTTTCAAAAATCTATCATTAACTCCATGAAGAGCATCAAGAAATGGGGAGACAGTTTATAAAAATGTGAGAAGAGATATATCTATTTTATGAGGAAATAATGATCAACTATTATTAAAGCATAATTGGTATCAACATATTTTACTCCATTTTCTAAGTAAAAAAGTGATTAGAGAATTTTATTTTTCCATAAATGACAAAGGGGGAGATTTTTTGGCAATAGGAGATGTCAGGATAGGAGAATACAAATATGTTGTTATATGATTGTTATTCATGTCAAATAGACATTATAAGGGTTGATGTCAAAAGGATATTCCATGGCAGTCATAGTGATCAATGATATCTAAGGATGTCATAATGATAGAGGTTCAGTCACTAGAAGAACGGTGAATAATTATGGAGAGAAGAGCATGTTTTTCAAAGCTGCAAAGTTTCATAAAAAAGTTTCAATTTTGTCATACAAAGTTGTCATACTTTTATAGAGATCATTTCTGGAGGTTTGTGGAGAAAACATGAAGAATATTTGTTGTGGGTTTTTCAAGAAGATTCTAGAAGCATGATCCACATATTTAGGAGATAAAGGGTGAGCTTAGAAAAGATTTATTTATGTTTTGTGAAATATCTAGGGTTTTTCATTAAAGAAAGTATCATTTTGTTTCAAAAATTTCATACATTTGCATTTTCATTACATTGGAAAATTATGGAAAAATAGTCATTGTCAAACCTGTTTGTAGATAGGAACAACCACCTTAAACAACAACTTAGACATTTAGTTTTTCAATTAAAAAACCCTAAACAAGGACCCTATTGATGGTGTTTTCTACAAAACAACTTAGATAGAATATAATATCCTATCTCTCTTGAAAGGAAAATCTCTATTAGCAAGCCTTAAGAGATAAACCCAAGGTCTCTAATGTCAGGTCTTGACAATGCAATAAAACAACTCAGTGATAATATGTGAAAATGCTGGTAATCAGAAGGGACCTTACAAATTAACAATGATGGAAGTATACTTTCATTAGATGTAACAATATGGTGATGCTTTCAATCCTAAAATTAACCCAGATTCAAAGAAAGATCAAAAGAGAAGGGTTGCGAGAGATTCAAAAACTAACTCCTAAGATCAATCACAAAAATGATGAATGCTGCAAATGGACAGATCCCCAATAAAACCAATCTTTTCTTGATCAAGGACAAGCCCACAACTACACATAAACAGTGCAATATTATGAGGAAATCATAAGATTTTCAGACTATGAACATTCATCCACATATCCAATCACTAGCACAATGTAAACCAACATTAACAGTTGAACTTTAGCACAAAATAGGGCTCATACTAACTTTACACAATAACTTACAATCAAAAAATTGCTAAAAGTATGAGCAAGAGATCAATAAAACATCATTCACATTTCACCATTATCATGCAGGAACTAGAATCTAACATCTAACATCTGAGAATCAAGAACAAGAAACCATAAGGCTGTCAAAGTGTAACACAATGTTTTCCAAATCAACAACCCATTTGCATTAACTTCTTCTAGCATTTACATAACAATTTCCAATCTCTCTCCTCTCCTACAACTATTGAATTTTCCTAACTTAGCTAATTATGGCTTTCTAACTAGAAATTCTAACCCCTAAAATCTAACTTCTTTACAAATGAGTAGACACTGTCCTTTTATAGATTTTACATTATAGTTTCAATGACCAAGATTAAAATCATCCAATGAATGAGATCAACCTCTAGAAACCCTAAGTAGTTACATCAAGCTTGGAAAATCAGAATACATCATCAACCAATAGGATAAAAGCAGTTACATCTTTGGAGCAATGAAAAAACAATATCCTACCAACTTGACTTTGATGAAATTTCTAATTGGATAGGAGAAATAGCTTCACATGTTGCAAGCATCCTCCAAAAAATTCCTCTAGCTGTAAATAGTTTGGGCACAGATTCTCAGGTAGGCCTCACATTCAGTATTTGAGTTACAAGTCAAAATCCTCCTTGACATAAAAGAGTTGGAACATTTCCATATGTAGGGATAACTTGAACAATTGGGAATCTTCCCCTGGGCACACTTCCATATGTAGGTGAAGTTGAATAACATGAATACTCCACCCTTGGTGCATTTTCTTATGTAGACCCTTCATGTGGCTTCAATTTCCATTTGAGGGTTTATCTTCTAGTGACACACTCCATGTGGCACATAGACTAGAATATCCAATACTCAAAGTCCACATTGCAAAACAAACCTACATACAAGAAAATCACAAGAATCAAATGAATTTTCTATGCCAATAATAAACATTACCATTCCTAAGTAAAATCCCGTTCTATAAGTCTTGCAATTTATAAGGGTCAAAATATCCACTCCACATTATAAAATCTCATATAAAGCATCCCAGTATCCTTCCTGCACAACACATGGAATAATCATGTATAGGCTCAAAAGAACCATTAAATCAATAATTTCCCTACAAAATTATTAGAATCAACAGATATCACCAATTAGACCTAACGTTTAAATCATTATACTGTGAAGAGAAAACCTTCATTCCCTGAACTGAGATTCATGGCCATTTTACATTGGAAATCTATCAATAATACCATAGATTATATCTTAACGACCTCAGTTGTTGCTTAAATTCCCTTGGCTTTTCCAAAATCTTTATTATTGTGCTACTTCTCGAGCCATGATCCACATTCCTTTGCATAGAAAAGCCTACTTACTATCACTTTGCAAATTCTAATGCATACCAGTAATGCCGAAATGTACTTAGTCATAAGCAATTTGAACATAGTGCCATCATGATTGATCTTTCACTTCATTCAATGAGAAACAAGAACTTCAACATTTCAGACATCGTTGCGCGTTGACTGATCACATTTATCTGCTCAATCACTTATAATCACTCTCGTTTCTAGGGATGGTATGTGCAGCCTATGGAGAACTTTGATAATCAACAAAATCCTTTCACATTCTACTTTAGACACCCTCACTATATAGTCTACAATTCCGGTGATCACTCGTTAAATAACAGTTAAGAAATTATCGCCCCTTATTCACCTTGTTGGACCCCCAGATGATTATAAATTTATGCTTATAGAAGGCTCCAAATTATCATAAATTTTCATTTCTTCAAAGGATTCTTTCTTGACAGTCCACCACCCATTCAGAAAAGATGAATAGTGCAAATACTGTGGAAATTGAAAATTCTTTCAATCACTTTAATTGCATTCATGGGAATTAAATTATAGTTATATAAACTAGTTCATGAATTCAAGAATTTTCCCTCTAAAGGCAATAAACATAAGATTATTCACTGTGACCCCGCTAGGAAAACCCACTATAGAAATGTAAGTGCTCTTAATTGCCCGTTGTAGTATGATAGCCGATCACTTTCTTTATCAATGATAACCCTGCGAATCTTGAAGTTTCATGATTTCTCCCCTCTGCAGTCCTGCTAACGATCATTCATCAAACAAAGGAGTCACAAACATGGCACTTGGACTTCATGCTGTGTGAAATAGCCACAAATTACAATAGTCACTATCACAAAAATTAAAGACTCATAATCATGGTATAACGAAACTCCTTGGTATATTCATTCCTTTATATGTTTTTTGCTGATCTACCTCAAATGATACTCATAAAACATATACCATTACTTGTATATCAATTTGCTAAAACATATACTTGTATATCAATCTACTAAAAAAAATAAATTTCATGAATCACCATTATTCTCTCCATTCTGAATTACGAATCAATTGATCAATGAACACTATAAAGTTTCAAGTCGCTGATACATATGTCTTTAGCTGGATTTCTCCTTTCGTGAATTGGATAATGATCTTTGGTCTTAACCATTCAAAACTTACAAGGAACCCGTCGCATTTTCATGGTACTGGAAGATTTATGACTCATCACCTCAATCTCGTGATGGTAAACCAACCATAATTCTTTGCATTTCTACTCCTCTCATGAAAATCAAACATTCACAGATTTATTACTTTCGGGGATTTTGGTGTCTTGGGGAATTTTGATACTTTGGAGATTTATAGAGCCCATGGATTTTTTGAAAGTTCCAACTCCCGAAGATTCCACTGTCTCGGGGAATCCGAGCTATAACGGATTTTCTGCACTTAATTTCCCTCGGAGAATCCAGTTGTGTCCAAATTTTCTAAGCCTTACTCTTTCTGCACAATCCGTGTTATAACAGATTCTCCAAGCTAACATAATTTCTTTCTTAACTCCCTTGGTCTATGAGTAAATGCCACTTCTGAAGTTCCGTGTATCATTTTGAATTTTACTAACTTTCTGTATCGATTCTTATAAGCACCTCTAAGCTTAATTTTTCACATCTGTTGGTATTAATCTTCTCCATTAATTTTAATGATCCTCCTCGATTCATAGTGGGCTCATTCTTCTCTTGCATTCATATCTTTGTGTCTAATGTGTGTCAATAATAACACGCCCCTTCAATGATCCACCACGCCAATGATCATTCACCATAGCAGCTCATTCCCTCGAATGGTTTAGATGAAGGATAAAATGACCAACATTGTCTTCACAAAATAACACTGCTATAATCATTATTACCCACACTGACAGTGACCTTGTGAATGAAAACATTTCCCATTCTCCACTGTGATATTTTCACTATTTTCCACCTTGGATCTCATGCATTGGTCACCAAAACTATTGTACACCAGCCACCTCGAACAACTACTAATCATTTCTAAGTCAACAACTTAGAAGCCGGCGATTTCCATGTTCTCTGTAGCTAAACCCAATGCTCCGAGTGACTGCTAATATAAATATACTACTGCGAATTCAAAAATCAATCACCACACTTTTCCATTGTGACACGAAATATCCACTTCTTCTGATCTTCTCGTTACTTCCTGGTTTGATGAATTCACCAATTTTAGAGAATAGAGAGCCTTGGGGATTTCCTTATCATTTAGAATTTTCCAAAATCTAAACTTTCAAAAATTTTGGACATCGCCGGGTTCCCCAAAAACTTCATGTCTTCGCTGATTTCATAACTTTGCAAACCTCCCTTGCTCATTTTGTCGTTTGTTCTTGATGCTAATTCAACCCTTCACCATGAATTATCCTATAAGATTTGCAAATTCTAAACCATGGTGAACCTAATTTCATGTCACTGATCCTTTAATTCTCCGAACCCAAGCTTTTGCACACTCTTAATCTCAATACTAAGCAGTCAATCCATGAACACAGTATACCAAAATGCCGACCAACGCTCATACTAGGATTTTGATAGAGTCACAATGATAACCTAGATTACATTGATTACACATAATTTATTCACAATTCCAAACCATTGTACTTCAAGTTCCTTGTATAACTACATGTGAAACTTAGGCTAAACAACTGATCCTTGCATTTTGATGAATTCTCATATTCCTTCTCATGGCAACCTGACCAAACCCATAACAAATCATTGCAACATATCCACTCGATAGCTACTGAAGGATTTCTTGATCAAATTAAATAAAGACCATCATATATTAATATCAAACTCAATGCTATGAGAATATCGAACATTCTTGGTCACCAACTCAAAATGCCTTTGAGTATACACCGATCCAATCAAATCATCCTGTCCTGCCAAGAAATTTTTTTAACTACATTATACAACCAATGAAGATTAGAAGGTAAATAACAATCAACATGGAATAATGTCCATGTAAATATACATAAACTAGTTTTCCTGTATAATCATGCAATATCAGGTGATCATAGTGACTAAAAATTCCATTTTCCAATATAGTATTAGCACAATTGGGGAAATAAATTAATCTCAAGAACCTTAGTCATTAGTTGCAATGAGCCAAATCAAGCACTTAGGTTGCTTTTGGCAGAACGAGACTAAGGACTGTAAGAGAAACAAAATCTCAAATACACAACCATGGGTGAGATTCAAAAAATATGACAGGGACCAGATTCTCTGAAAGTAATAACCTTCGAAAAATCTAGTAGGCCGCAAATTCTTCAGAAGAAACCAAGCACTAAAAATATAAGGTACCTCAGATTCTTCAAGAGGAAAGATTCATTAGAAAATCCACCTACAGGTGGAATCTCTGAAGGGTAATCCCTTTGAAAAATCCGATAGAGGAGGAAATCTCCAAGCCTCACTTGGACTTAGCCAATTTTTCCTAACAAATGGAATTTTAGATGAAGGTATGGAGTTCCAATGATGGTCTGAGATCAAAGTGCTACAATCAGAGCACCCTAAGTGTGGGTAAAGCATTAATTTATTCAAGTGAAGTAGAAGCAAAAATCCCAAGGAACCTAACCATTAAGGGGGGAGAGGTTAGACCTGCAATAAAAGAGGATCCCCACCTTGGGTGGGGCATGTGTGCGAAAAGTGCACAACAAATGGAGACTTCTGGTGAGAAAATGCTCTAGATCATTTTGATGATGAACAAGAATCAATAACCTAGAATCTCTGGTTCCGATCTCCATATTAGGCAAACATATCAAAATGTAAGATCAAAGAATCTGAGCCAAAGGTAGACCGAACCTTTCATAACTAAAAATCCAAGTGTGTGCAAGTGAGTTCATTTCCCTGCTTAAGCTACTGTAGAAACCAAGATCAGTCAAGTTAGGCTACACAAATGATTCTAACTTCAAAAGAAACTTGGATAGAGCCTCGTTGCCAGCTAGGTGTTCATAGCCTCGACAAGGTTATCAATGTGATTCTCCTGAACATAGCTTTACTGCCAGCTAGGCATCGATAGCCCCGATAGAGATATTCAAATCCTCCTAATAAGTTGAATTATTGCTTTTAATTTTCAATATTTTCCTTTTCTTTCTTTTGATATTATTTTAACCTATTTTACTTCAACTCGTAAGCACTAAAGCTCACACTCAAGGCTGAGAATCACAGTGGCACTGAAGTAGAAATCTAGGATTTTTCACCTAACAAGACCTTACAAGGAGCCCAATAGTAACCTCAAGATTCTTAAGATGTGTGTAAGAAATAAGATTTCAGGATACCTTAGGTTCAAGTTAGACCAATGACCCATCCTCTTTAAATTAAAAATTCATACCACTTGAAACTAATTGAGGACCTCAACCATCCATTCAAGACACATGATTAAAGTCCATCAATAAAATACTTAGAACAGTCCCATATAGTAGAATGGTTGTTGTGCATATGAAAATATCCCCAAAAGAAAACAGAGGGACCGCCAAGCCGAAGAAGCAACAAAAAATCCAAAGCAAACCTAAACTAAAGCAGACCTAAACTAACCAAAAGAAAAAAGAGAGAAAAACAAACCAACCTAAAGCAAAACCTATACTAACCCGTGCATAAAACAAAAGCAAAATAATCCTAAAGCAATCTATCCTAAAGAAAACAAAAGCAGATTAAAGAAAAGCAGGGAAAGCTAAATTTATTCAAACCAGACTATGTACAAAGATACTCAAAACACATCATGATCAGACAAGGTGATTTGAGACCCAAACCTATTCGGTCTTTCAGTGCTTGGTCAAGCAATAAGGTGATGGTAACAGTTCTCAATAATGAAAATTTATCCTTATACTCAGAAAAATAAACCTTGATATGACAACATTCAAACTCAACATTGTAATGAGGAGTAATCAACAACTAGGGTAACTCATTAAAACCATGATCAATCCATACATAAGTTTTCCTCCCAAAACCTCCACAATTAAATTCATAAACTTCAGAATTTATAGTATGGAAAGAAACAACTTGGTGTGATTCTTGTTTAGGTAGAATGTTATGTTTATCATCTTCCAATCATGAAGAGTTGATATCCATCTTGTCAGGAGGTCTTCACTGATGGTGCAGTATCCCTCTTGCACTTGAAACATGCAAAACAAAGTCAGAGTCATCAGTAAGTAGTTCAAGGTGAAATTCAGATTGAACAAACTCAGAATTAACAACATGGAATTTTTCACCTATTTGTGTTTCTTCATGGGGGATCAATGATGAAAATGTAGAAGCATTGTCATGTACAACTTCCTCAATGGGATGTTCATTAGGAGGCATCACAGACTGATCTTCAAGAACATTTTCCTCTAGAACAACATGATCCAACCCACCAATTACAACATCATTTAGATTTTCCTGCACATAAGTACAAACCACATTAGCTACCTCATCTTTAATACATAATATCTGTGGATTTTCATTGTACAATTCATCAATAGATAGAGGAAAAACATAATTTGATAAATGAGAAGACTCCCTGAATTCATCTTCTATTGGTTCAGATTCTTGATCATAGCCATCCAAAACATTGAATCCTCCATTTATTCCTACTTTCTGTTCTTCAAGGAATTCATTAGAAACTTGTTGAAATTCTTCTATCAGAGACTTCTTTGATGTATCTTTTTGTGTATCCCTTGTATGTTGTGGCAACTGTATTTGTTCTTCCACCTCCTTTATGGCTGTCTAGAACTGGAAACATATGAATTCATAATGTTCTTCCTCATGTATCTTGCACCATGTTGGTAATAGTAATTCTCCTAGATGAACTTTGTATGTCAAGCTTGCCCAGTCTTTCATAAATTTGGCAACAAACTCTTCATATTGAGGCTGTATTGGATCATGAACATAGGAAATATGGCTTATCAATTCTTCCTCTTGTAATTCATCCTTAATTATATTTTCCATTTCAAACCCTTGACTAGCCATAGTAGGAACATCCTCCTTGGTCTTTATCAACATTTGTTTACTTAAATGTTCATCAGCTACCTTTGTTGCCTTGGAGATTTCAGATTTTTGCTTCTGACATGCGACTTCATTTGTGGATGGATCAACACTTGTTGCACATTCTTCAGATCCAAAATTTGTTGAATTCTCCATAGTACATACCTTGACTGACTGTTCTTTCCACTCCAGATATCTCCCAACTTTAATGATGATGTCCACACATGAACAAGAAGTAAATTCTGAATGAGATGCATTATGAAATCTGCACCATTTAGATGAGATGAAATATTGAAAACACCTACCACTACTGAGCTGATCATTAACTATCTCTGTGAATGCCTCAACAACATCATCAACAAACTCTAAATCTATGGAGGCTAGTGGTTCAGGCAGGTTCCACATGAAAATATCTCTTTGCAAAACCATCTTGATTTTACCCAAAAAGGTTAAGCATTCAAAATCATTATGCTTATTGGTATTATGGATTCTACACTGGTCTAATAACACATAGTGATGCAAACCCTTATTGTTCCAGAGATCCAATCTCTTATTCAGAGACTCATAGAGTTGAGGAAGATTAATCTGAAGACTGTTCCCATCATGCAAAACATAAGACTGATTTTCCATCTTGACTCAAAATTTGTACTTTTAGATTTAGAGATCTATCATATCTTAGATTTTCAACATGAAGGCTCATTCAACTTCCAATTGTCACTTTTTCTTAGCCCTCCTTCTAGCACCAATCTGTTGATGGTGTTTTCTACACAACAACAACTCATAAAAAATATAATATCCTATATCTATTGAAAGGAAAATATCTATTAGCAAGCATCAAGAGACAACCCAAAGGTCTATAATGCCAGGTCTTGACAATGGAATAAAACAACTTAGTGATAATATGTGAAAATGTTGGTAATCACAAGGGGCCTTACAAATTAACAATGCTGGAAGTATACTTTCATCAGATGTAAGAATATGGGGATGCTTTCAATCCTAAAATTAACCCAGATTCAAAGAAAGATCATAAGAGAAGGGTTGAGAGAGATTCAAAAACTAACTTCTATGATCAATCACAACAATGATGAATGCTACAAATGGACAGATCCCCAATAAAACCAATCTATGCTTGATCAAGGACAAGCCCACAACTACATAGAAATGGTGCATTCTTTTGAGGAAATTAGAAGATTTTTAGAATATGAACATTCATCCACATACCCAATCACTGGCACAATGCAAATGATCTGGGGGATATTTTTCACTAAAAATTGAAGTGTCCCCAATGCTCCAAATTTTAGCACCATCGTGAAGAGCTCAAAATCCTAATTCCAACGCAACTCGAACGGGCTCAAAAGGAGTCCGTATGCGCAAGTTATGGCTAGTCAAACTTCGGGTCAAACTAGTACTTGAGGGTGTCAGAAAAGTGAAAAAAATGATCATCTCAAAATCAACAGAAATAGTGTCAAATTGAAGAGCTCGACGAAATGAACCCGACGACGTTCGTTTTGTCGAAATTCAAGATCGTATGCCTGAGATATCGTTAGTCAAAGTTGGGTTGAGCAAGTGGGCCAAGATGGTACAACTGATGACGTCAGCATAGTGACTCAATAGGCCATACAGTATGAGCGCCGAGGTGGACTAATCAGTGGGTGACACATGGAATTCCGTACATCCAGTCATCATCTATGTGGCAGGTACAATCAACACACGAGGTAGTCCAGTCAGCAACACATTTGACTTTGACAAGCGAATAGGTTGTTGCCACATGTCCCAATCAGGTGGCACTGCATGGCATGTCAGCGGTCACCCTCCTCCATCCATGGGTTGGATCGATGAACAAAATTTTAGCAGGGTTCGACCTGTTGGTGTAATTAATTATTTAATTACACTTTAGCATAAGTTTACTTAGGATATTTTATTTCCTAGGATAATTCTTATTTAATTCTTATCTTATCTTATTGAGCTGTCTTTTTGCTCAAGATAAGATTAAGTTTGTTTTTTCCTGCTTTATTGCACCATTTCCTTTTTGAAGGATTTTGTATTATTTGTAAAAAAATTCATTTAATAATCAATTATTCTGATTTTTGCTTGCACATTTTGGCTTTGAGGGTTTACAAAACTTCTATTGTTTTTATTCTAAATATCTTTGCATGTGATAGGTGATTTCTTGCAGGTGATCTTGGGGACTGTGAAGTTGGTTTTTCAACTTCTACATGGTATCAGAGCTCTAGACCTGTCGCTACCTATTCGTGATCTAAAGATATTCTCTCACAACATCTTTTTCTGTGCAAGGGTTTGAAGTTAGGTTGATTTTTAGTGGATCTGGGGGTACACCATTTTTCTTTGCATTTTTGGGCCAAACAGACGTCGCCATCACGATCAGAGCATCCAAAAACCCCATAAACGCCTTTCGTTTCGTTGATTTAGGCGAAAGTTGAAAAAAAGGAAATTTTTTTTTAGCCAGAGAGGCCGTACGACCTCCCCAGCTCGCTTCCCGAGGCAAATTTCTTTGAAAAATGTGCGAAAAATCAAAAATAAAAAGAAATGATTTTCGGGCGTTGCCCGTGTAAAAACTCACCGCCGCCGCCGCTCCGCCCGGTGGCCTCCCAAATGCCATTGCCGGTGGCGGTCCCAACTTGTAGCACCGCTCTGAACAGCCCCCGAGGGCTTATTTGCTACGCCAGTGGTCCTTTGGAGGACTAACTCCCAACCATCTAGCCCCCGCGGGCCATAAACAAAGGCCGGAGGTCCTTTCGCGAACCGACCACCCGTGCTCAGCCTTGCGCCAGCCATTTAGCCCCTTCCGTGGTCACGTGAGTGACCAGGGGCTTGACAGATTTTGTCTGTGAGCAGACCCAACGGTTGGTCATATGGCCAACCGAGAGCCGAACCAAAGGAGCTGAATTTTTTTGACCCTTGTTAGTGCTGAAAGGCCTTTTTACAAGGCTTTTTTTCATTTTTTCATAACTTGGGAAAACAAAGGTATTTTTTCAAAAACGAATAGTCACCGGAAAGATGATTTGACGACGAATCTGATGGTGGTGGTTTGATTTTTTGATTTTTTGATTTTGATGCCTTTTTCGCTTGTCAAAGCTGAAGTTGCTGTTTTCATTCCGGAGGGCATATCTTTTGCCTCGTTTATTGGTTTTTCGAAAACAAATAGGCGTTGGAAAGCTGGTTCCACCCTCTTCTCAGATCTTAGACCTGATTTTTGTAGATTTTTCTCCAGGTAACTGATTTTTTTTTCAGAACTCAGCTCTTATTTTCTGAGTTATTTTCTTGGGAAACATGTAATCCAAGAGTTTTTTTTGAGATAAAAGAGGAATATTTTTTTATTTGAGAGTATATATTGCTATTTTCTATCATGGATTTACACAAAATTGCACCCCTTAATCCATTCAACTATTTTGGTTGGAAAAAACAAATGGAGATTCACTTGAAACATAAAAGGTTGTATAGGGTAACCATGGGTACAAAAATTGAACCTACAGGTAGTACTGAAAAGAGAAAATGGTTTAATAGGTGTGATGAAGCTTATGGTACATTTTGTCTATCTCTTTCATCTGACCTTCTTTTTCACATTGAATCTTGCACTACACCAAATGAGATATGGGATACTTTGGAGTCCTTGTTTGGGAAGGAGGATACTATGAGAGGGTTTTAGTTAGAGAATGAGCTTATTGGCTTAAATCCTAGGGATTTTGACAGCATCTAGGAGTTTTTCACCAAACTCAAGTCTCTTAGATTACAATTGTCATAGTGTGGTGTTCAAAAAGAAGACTCTCAGTTAATATTGTCCATTCTTTCTAAGCTTGGACTAGATTATTCAGTTTTTGTATCTACCTTTTATGCCACTATGGATGCACTTGGTACGAGATTCACTATCCCATCTCTTGATGACTTTGCTTCATCTCTCACTCGAGAGAAAGCTAATTTAGCTAGCATGGGCATGGTGAAACCTTCTTCCTCTTCACAGGAACTTATTGCATCACAGGAGCCCAGAGATCAGAAGGCTTCTATAGGAAAAGGAAAGAAATAGAAACAAAAGGATTCCAAACCTCATGAGCAGCAAAAGGAGTCCTCAGATTCATCCTCCTCTTCTAAGGGGAAATCATCTAGGAAGGAGAAGTCTACATGTGCATATTGCAAGAGGGAAGGACATGTAGAACATAATTGGTACAAGAAGGACATTGATGAGCTGAAACATCTTCTTTAGAAACATTAGATTGATTTTCCTTCTAGGATGTCTGCATCATCTTCTTCTCCTCATTCTTCTTCAGAGCAACATAACACAGGCACAACTGGTTTACATACTTCATTAGATATGAAGGGACATGATCTTTGTGCTTCTTCAGGTATTGGATCAGGAAGATGGCTTCTAGATTCAGGAGCATCTCATCATATGTCATCTTCGCAATCTATGTTCACTTCCTTTGAGCCTTGCACTATGTCTCCCATTTTGATGGGAAACAACACTTACATGAGTGTTACAGGGAAGGGGTCTATTAGTTTTGGGGACCACTCCTTTCAAGATGTCTTGTGTGTCCCTCACTTGACAAATAACCTTCTTTCCATTTATCAAATAACACATGGGGGCAATGGGAGATCTGTGGAGTTCACACCTGATTCGGTTATCATCAGAGACTTGGAGAGTAGAGCAGCTATTGCTACTGGGATAGTGGATCACTCATCTCATTTGTATTCCTTCACTGATTTTGCTACTAGTGGTGCTTCTGTTCCTACAACTGTTCCTCACACTTCGAGTGTGCATCATCATTTAGAGGAGAGATTTGGCTTCTTGAACATTGGTGTTCTCACTTCGGATCCTATTCTCAAGCCTTCCATTCCATCTCCTCCACCTCCTGTTGCTTCTTCTATTTCAGTGCAGCAGGATCCAGTTGATCATACATCTTTGGAGGTTTCTATTGAGTCTTCACCTACTTCGGCTTCTTCATTTGTTGAGGTCACACCTGCTTCTGTGGAGACATCTTGGGATGCACCTATTCCACCTTCAGAGATTTCTTTCATTCAGCCTTGTTGCTGGGACTCATATTTGCATAATAATTTGCTTCTCCCTAAGTTGCAATTATGGGGGGGTGTTGGTGTAATTAATTATTTAATTACACTTTAGCATAAGTTTACTTAGGATATTTTATTTCCTAGGATAATTATTATTTAATTCGTATTTTATCTTATTGAGCTATTTTTTTGCTCAAGATAAGATTAGGGTTGTTTTTTCCTGCTTTATTGCACCATTGCCTTTTTGAAGGATTTTGTATTATTTGTAAAACAATTCATTCAATAATCAATTATTCTGATTTTTGCTTGCACATTGACTCTGAGGGTTTATAGAACTTCTGTTGTTTTTGTTCTGAATATCTTTGCATGTGATAGGTGATTGCTTGCAGGTGATTCTTGGGGACTATGAAGTTAGTTTTTCAATTGCACTTATGGGGGGGTGTTGGTGTAATTAATTATTTAATTACACTTTAGCATAAGTTTACTTAGGATATTTTATTTCCTAGGATAATTATTATTTAATTCTTATCTTATCTTATTGAGCTGTCTTTTTGCTCAAGATAAGATTAGGGTTATTTTTTCCTGCTTTATTGCACCATTGCCTTTTTGAAGGATTTTGTATTATTTGTAAAACAATTCATTCAATAATCAATTATTCTGATTTTTGCTTGCACATTGGCTCTGAGGGTTTACATAACTTTTGTTGTTTTTGTTCTGAATATCTTTGCATGTGATAGGTGATTGCTTGCAGGCGATTCTTGGGGATTGTGAAGTTGGTTTTTCAACTTCTACACGACCCCCAGACCTCTTGCTTACGAAACCACTAACTGTCCATTTTGCCATGCATTGTGGATTTTCCATATATGGACGTTGGTTCTTGTTGTCATTTAATGAATCACCGATTCATTTTAAAATGTGGCCGGTCGGGGTTGAACCACCAGCCATCGACCAAGCAAATGTTGTTATGGCCATTGCACCACTGAACGCTATATAATATATACTTGGCGATGTTTTGTTTTGATACATGATGTGGGGCGAGGCCTTAACAAATAGGTCCTTATAGTTAAAAAAACAACCCTAAATCAAACAAACCCAAATAAAAAATTCCAAAAGGGGTTGATAATGAAGGAAAGGAGGTTTTTAGGAGGTTAATCATTTATTTTTGACAGTTTAGCCTTATTAGGATTATTTTTTATGTATAAAAAGGGGGGTGTAGGAGCTTGTTTATTGATTCCAAGTGGAGAAAATTGTGAGAGAATTTCTTGAGGAGAGATTAAACAATTTTGGAGAATTGGATAGTGAATTGTTCATCTTTGTACATTTGGAGCTTGAATTAAAGCATGTTGTACTTTAGAGAGAAAGACTTTTGTAATTCATTACTAAGGAGATGTGAGGAGACTCTGCCATAATTGTAACTTTGCAATCTTGATTTTTGGAGCATAATTAAGGATCGATCACTTCAATTGAGATGAGGACCTGAAGACGTAGCTCAAATTGAGTGAACTCCATTATCAACTTGAGTCTTATCTTCTATCTCTCTTTCTCTCTGTTATTCTATTCATCACATTGTGTTGCGTTATTCATTTAAGCATTTCAGTTACTTTTTAAAGTTAAGTATTTCAAGTACATTTTAAAGACCTTCAATTTAATCATTGTAAAGTTATTATTCACATGCAACTAGTCCTAGATCCTTAATCAAATCAGTAAACAAGCATTCATAGTTGAAATTTAGCACAAAATAGGGCTCATATTAACTTTACACAACAAATTACAATCAACAAATTGCTAAAATTATGAGCAGGAGATCGATCAAACATTATTCACATTTCACCATTATTATAGAAGAACATAAATCTAACATCTAACATTTGAGAATTAAGAACAAGAAACCATAAGGCTGTCAAAGTGTAACACAATGTTTTCCAAATCAACAACCCATTTGCATTAACTTCTTCTAGCATTTACATAGCAATTTCCAGTCTCTCTCCTCTCCCACAACTATTGAATTTTCCTAACTTAGGCAATTCTGGCTTTCTAACTAGCAATTCTAACCCCTAAAATATAACTTATTTGCAAATGAGAAAGCACTGACCTTTTATAGATTTTACATTACAGTTTCAATGGCTAAGATTAAAATCATCCAATGGCTAAGATCAACCTCTAGAAACCCTAAGTAGTTACATCAAGCTTGGAAAATCAGGATACATCATCATCCAATAGGATAAAAGTAGTTACATCTTTGGAGCAATGAAAAAATAATATCCTTCCACCTTGACTTTGATGAAATTTCTAATTGGATATGAGAAATAGCTTCACATGTTGCAAGCATCCTCCAAAAAATTCCTCCAGCTGTAAACAGTTTGGGAACGGATTCTCAGGCATGCCTCTCATTCAGTATTTGAGTTACAAGTCAAAATCCTCCTTGATAACAAAGAGTTGGCATATTTCCATATGTAGGGATAACTTGAGCAATTGGGAATCTTCCCCTGGGAACACCTCCATATGTAGGTGCAATTAAACAACATGAATACTCCACCATTGGTGTGTTTTCTTATGTAGACCCTTCATGTGGCTTCAATTTTCATTTGAGGCTTTATCTTCTAGTGACACACTCCATGTGGCACATAGACTAGAATATCCAATACTCAAAGTTCACATTGCAAAATAAACCTACATACAAGAAAATCACAAGAATCAAATGAATTCGCTATGCCAATAATAAACATTACCATTCCTAATTAAAATCCCGTTCTATAGGTCCTGCAATTTATAAGGGTCAAAATATCCACTCCACATTATAAAATATTATATAAAGCATCCCAGTATCCTTCCTACACAACACATGGAATAATCATGTACAGGCTCAAAATAACCATCAAATCAATAATTTCCCTGCAAAATTATTAGAATCAACATATATCACCAATTAGACCTGACGTTTAAATCATTATACTGTGAGGAGAAAACCTTCATTCCCTGAACTGAGATTCATGGCCATTTTATATTTGAAATCTATCAATGATAGCATAGATTACATCTTAACGACCTTACCTGCTGCTTAAATGCCCTTGGCTTTTCCAAATTCTTTATTACTGTGCTACTTCTCAAGCCATGATCCACATTCCTTTGCATATAATAGCCTTCTCACTATCACTTTGTGAATTCTAATGCATACCAGTAATGACGAAATGTCCTTAGTCATAAGCAATTTGAACATAGTGCCATCATGATTGATCTTTCACTTAAGTCGATGAGCAATAAGAACTTCAACATTTCACACATCATTGCACATTGACTGATCACATTTATCTGCTCAATCACTTATAATCACTCTCGTTTCTAGGGTTGGTAGGTGCGACCTATGGAGAACTTTGATAACTGACAAAATCCTTTCACATTCTGCCTCAGACACCCTCACTAAACAATGTACAATGCTAGTGATCACTCGTTAAATAACAGTCATGACATTATCATCCCTTATTCACCTTGTGAGACCCCCAGATGATTATTAATTTATGCATATAGAAGGATCCAAATTATCATAAATTTTCATTTCTACAAATGATGCTTTCTTGATAGTCCATCACCCATTCAGAAAAGATGAATAGTGCAAATATTGTGGAAATTGACAAATCCTGCGATCACTTTAATTGCATTAATGGGAATTATCATATTTATATAAACTGATTCATGAATTGAAGCATTTGCGCTTTGAAGGAAATAAACATGAGATTATTCACTGTGATGCCGCTAGGAAAACCCACTATAGAAATGTAAATGCTCTTAATTGCTTGCTGTAGTATGATAGCCGATCACTTTATTTATCAATGATAACCTCGTGAATCCTGAAGTTTCGTGATTCCTCCCCCTTGTAGTCCTCCTAACAATCATTCATCAAAAAAAGGAGTCACAAACATGGCACTTGGACTTCATGCTGTGCGAAATAGCCAAAAATTACAATAGTCACTATCACGAAACTTAAAGACTCATAATCATGGTATACCGAAACTCCTTGGTATATTCATTCCTTTGTATGTTTTTCGTTGATCTCCCTCAAATGCTACTCGTAAAACATATACCATTCCTTTTATATCAATATTCTAAAACATATAGCTTTCATGAATCACCATTATTCTCTCCATTGCAAATTGCGAATTGATTGATCAATGAACACTATAATGTTTCAAGTCGCTAATACATATGTCTTTTCGTGCATTGGATAATGATCTTCGGTCTTAACCATTAAAAAATTACAAGGAACCCATCACATTTTCATGGCACTGGCAGCTTTATGACTCATCACCTCAATCCTGCGATGGTAAACCAATCATAATTCTTAGCATTTCTACTCTTCTCATGAAAATGAAGCATTCACAGATTTAATACTTTCAGGGATTTTGGTGTCTCGGGGAATTTTGATACTTCAGAGATTTAGACAGCCTACAAATTTTCTGAAAGTTCCAACTCTCAGAGATTCCACCATCTCGGGGAATCCGAGCTATAACAAATTTTCCATACTCAATTTCCCTCGGAGAATCTGGCTGTGTCTGGATTTTCCAAACCTTACTATTTTTGCACAATCCATGTTATAACAGATTCTTTGAGCTAACATACTGTCTTCTGTCTTTCTTAGCTCCCTTGGTCTACGAGTAAATGCCACCACCGAAGTTCTGTGTTTCATTTTGAATTTTACCAACTTTTTGCATCGATTCTTATAAGCAGCTCTAAGCTTAATGTTGCACAACCATTGGTATTATACTTCTCCATTAATTTTAATGATCCTCCTCGATTCATAGTGGGCTCGTTCTGCTCCTGCATTCTTATCTTTGTATCTAGTGTGCACCAATAATAACACACCCCTTCAATGATCCACCACGCCAATGATTGTTCACCATAGCAGCTCATTCCCCCGAATGGTTTGGATGAAGGATGAAACGATCAAAACTGTCTTCACAAAATAACACCATTGTAATCATTATTTCCCAAACAGACAGTGACCTTGTGAATGAAAACATTTCCCATTCTCCACTATGATATTTTCACTATTCACGACCTTGGATCTCATGCTTCATTCACCAAACTATTGTACACCAGCCGCCTCGAACAACTACTAATCAGTTCTAAGTCAACAACTCAGAAGTCGACAATTTCCATGTTCTCTGTAGCTAAACCCAACGCCTCGAGTGACTACTAATGTAAATATACTACTGCGAATTCAAACATCAATGACCACACTTTGCCATTGTGACACAAAATATCCACTTCTTCTGATCTTCTCGTTACTTCCTGGTTTGGTGAATTCACCAATTTTGGAGAATAGAGAGCCTCAGGGATTTCCTTATCATTCAGATTTTTCGAAACTCTAAAATTTCAAAAATTTTGGGCATCGCCGGATTCCTCGAAAACTTCATGCCTTCATTGATTTCATAACTTTGCAAACCTTCGTCGCTCATTTTGTCATTTTTTCTTCATGCTAATTCAACCCTTGACCATGAATTATCTTGTAAGCTTCGCAAATTCTAAACCATGGTGAACTTGATTTCATGTCACTGATCCTTTAATTCTCCAAACCCAAGCTTTTGTACACTCTTAAGCTCAATACTAAACAGTCAATCCATGAACATAGTATACCAAAATGCTGACCATCGCTCATACTACAATTCTGACAGAGTCACAATGATAACCTTGATTGCATTGATTACATAAAATTTATTCACAATTCCAAACCATTGTACTTCAAGTTCCTTTTATAACCACGTGTGAAACTTAGGCTAAACAATGGCTGATCCTTGCATTTTGGTGAATCCTCATATTCCTTCTAATGGAAACCCGACCAAACACATAATATATCATTGCAACATATCCACTCAATAGCTACTTAGGGATTTCTTGATCAAATTAAATAAAGACCACCATATATTAATATCAAACTCAATGTTATGAGAATATTGAACATTCTTGATCACCAATTCAAAACACCTTTGAGTATACACTGATCCAATCAAATCATCCTATCCTACCAAGAAAATGTTGTAACTACTTTCTACAACCAATGAAGATCATAAGGTAAATATCAATCAACATGGAAGAATGTGCACTTAAATATACATAAACTAGTTTTTCCATATAATCATGCAATATCAAGATGATCATAGTGATTGAAAATTCCATTTTTCAAGATAGTATCAACACAATTGGGGAAATAAATTAATCTCAAGAACCTTAGTCATTAGGTGCAATGATCCAAATCAAGCACTTAGGGTCCTTTAGGTAGAACGATACTAAGGACTGTCAAAGAAACAAAAGATCGGATACTCGACCATGGGCGAGATTCAAAAAATCCGGCTACGACTGGATTCTCTAAGAGAAAAAACCTTTGGAAAATCCACTAGGCGTGGATTCTTTGGAAGAAACCAAGCGCAAAAAATATGAGGTACCTCGTATTCTTGGAGAGGAAACATTCCTCAAAAAAATTCACCTGTAAGAGGAATCTCCAAAGGGTAATCCCTTCGAAAAATCCGACTGAGGAGGAAATCTCTGAACCTCAGTTGAACTTAGCTAATTTTTCCTACAAATGGAATTTTAGATGAAGGCATGGAGTTCCAATGATGGTCTGAGATCAAAGTGCTGCAATCAGAGCACCCTAAGTGTAGGTAAAGCATTAATTTCTTGAAATTAAGTAGAAGCCGAAATCCCAAGGAACCTAACCATTAAGGGGGGAGAGGTCAGACCTACAACAAAAGAGGGTCCCCGCCTTGGGTGGGGTGTGTGCGCAAAAAGTGCACAACAGAGCCATTCACCCTTGGGCGACCTTGTCCTTGTACAAATGTATTAGAAACATTTTCACACTTGTTTGTTTCTATATGATCAGTTTCTCTGTACTTGTAGATCTTTGTTTAAATTTCATAACTACATATTCAAAATAATTTTGCATTTAGTTCATTTCGTGAGAGAAAGTGCATTGTTTAGAGTCAAAATTTGCATTCAAAAATCACCATTTCTGGGTATCTACATCTTGCAATTAGTCAATTATTATATTTCAGATCTAAAAATTGCATTCAAAATTTGTTAAAAAATCTTTAAGATCATTGCATACTTGGATCTTGCATCAAATTGGGATACATTAAGAAAATTCTAGATTTTTTTTTACTGTTTCAACTGTTTGCAAGTAGAATCAACATTCTTAAATAGTGTAATACATAGTCAAAATTTAAATTTATAGAACCCCTAGCCAAGACCCAGATGCCCTTGGGTGACTTTGTCTTATTATGCATTGTCAGATATTTTTTCACAAATCTCTGTTACTATCTTTCCGGTTTTCTCTTGTTGTCTGATTCCTATTTCTAGTCATTTTGTTGTGTTTTTTTGCCAATTTAGTGTTCATAGTGGGTACACAGTGTTTTGAAACTTGTATTGAGTTTCATGACTTGGTGTCCTATTGCAAATACTTCAGTGAGACATAGTTCTAGACTTATGGCATTCCACACTGGTTTTACATCCATTGTGGATCATGCGTCTTCTAACTCTTTCATGACTAGTTTTGTCAATAATCAACCTATTTTGGACTCTATTCTTGATGTTACCAAGTCAACGACAACCTCACAAGAAATGAACTTCATTGATGTTGAGACTATGCTTGCCCATGTCCTTGAAGAAAAACTAATAAAATTGGACAAGGAATTAGAAAAACTTCAAGACTATGTGAGTACTAAATACTTTGCTAGTATAGCAATCCCTATAATTGACAACATGAGGAAGTTTATTAATGATGACCATGGATTAGAGGTTGTGTGTAGCCTAGCCCATATAGTTGATGATAATGTGCCTACAATGGCTAGTTATGCTCAAGATTTGGGATATACTCAAATTCAAGGAGGAAATCAAGTCTCCCTCCCTACCACTATATCCTCTATTCAAACATACACAAATCCAACTGTTACTTCCACAATACAACCAAGTATTGACATAACTTCAAAAATAGGTCTTTCCATAGGAAATACTTATGGTTTTGGATCCTCACACGTCATACCTCAAGTTCCATCCCCACTCATAACTTCACAACATAGTAGCCCACCAAACACATACACCTTTCCACCATATTCACCTCATTCCCAAAACATATTGAACAACAATTCTATCATAAATCAAATTTTACAAAATGTGACATCACTTCAATAAAAAATCTCAATGATAAACCAAAACCAAAGTGGACAACCATCATAATATATTAAAAGGATCCCATTTTCACTTGAGATATTGACAGCAAAAATTCCACAAAACATAGAGATCCCTCAATTTGACAAGTACAATAGTAAAGGGGACCCTAGCAAATAGATATCAACATATACCGCCATGTGTAGTGACTTTATTTTTGAGGATAAGCTCCTAGCTAAACTTTTCCCTAGGTCATTGAAAGACATGGCCTTGGAATGGTTGTGTTCATTTCCCAATAACTCAATCCACTCGTTTAATGAGCTTGTTGATTCTTTCCTCAACCATTTCCAAGTCAACATTGGTCCTAAGATCAAAATAACTAATTTAATAAGATGCAATAAAAAACAAGGTGATAAAGTTACAGATTTTATAAGCTACTATCAATTGATATTATCGCAAGTTAATAGATAACTCTTCCTGATGTGCATACCCAAAGAGTGTTCATTGATAACTTGCAAAAGGATATAAGATAGAGAGTCTTATTAATGAAATTTCCATCCTTCATACATTATAGATGGTTCTTCGTGACTACCATAATTTTATTAGTAAGTATGAAGAAGTTTCTTCATTAGCTCATATTGAGAAATCCAAGCCCGTACGTTAAAAAAATTACCAACCATTCAAGAAGTCAAACCATAACTTTCTAAAGATAAATCTATTCCAAACAAATCATGTTGAGCCTCAATTTGTTGCCATAAGTTCAACCCTATACCAATTTAGGGAAAAAGATAGATAATTTACCCTATTACCTAATTCCCTCCATTCAATTATGTTGCAACTTTTTGGGTAAGAAAATAATCCGCTTGTCTCTAATTAGACTTATGGATACAACCAAGTCTCTACCTCCAAGCTTTAATCTAAGTGCCTTTTGTCAATATCACCACAAAAAATGGACATGATACAAAATGATGCATGCATCTTAAACACCAAGTTCAAGACCTCATTGATTCTAATCACATTCAATTGGGTGGTGTTAATGATGAAGGATATAAGTTAGTCACCCCGCCTAACCAAAAATTAAAAAAATTATCAATCCCATGCCTAATCATTCAACCAAATTTATGCAAGTTTGTGATGTTAAGAATGATGAGATGAAAATTGATATTGATACACCTAATGAAATTAATAATGATTACAATAATGATGAAGATGGTCTACAAATAATGGTTGGTTTTATGGATTTGCAACATCGTAAGGGAAAAACCACTGCGCTACCTAACATTAATTTCACTAATGATGATGCACTTAGACAAACATTTGATGGTCCTCTCTACATTGCTGGTTATATCAATAATAAACCTATCCAAGGAATACTTATTGATCCTACATGTGTAAAGAATGTGATCACTGAGGAATTATTGTGTGTGCAAGAGATTTTCCAAGATACTTATGAACAATTGAAATCATGGATAAAAACTAATAATGGTTTTTCTTTCCCTACAATAGGTTCCATCACCCTTCCTCTTAAAATTAGACTAAAACAATTAGATGTCTCATTGTCCATCATCCTATCACTAGGCCAATTTCATGTGAATCTAGGCTACCCATGGTTACAGTCCATGAATGTTGTCCCATCAGTTATTCACAGGTGCATATATTTCCCCTTTGAAAATGAGATATATACAGTGCATCATAGTGGGTTCAATCCTTGGTCTTCCCATAGAAATTTTTCATTAGAATTATTTTTTCCTCAACCTATGGAACCTATAAAGCCTCATGAAGATTTCTATTTCAAGTCATATCAAAAGTTTAAGGAAAATAACATAGCAGAGATATCTCTTTGAAACATTACTAAGAATGATAGGTCCATGGTTGTTCCTCCTTCCCCACCCATTATGGATGAACCTATGCCTCAAGTCAAGACCCTTTAAAGTAACCAAGATAAGTACACCATAGTTCCTCCACCCATATCCTATAAGAGACCAAGAGACAATAAAATAATTACCTTTGTGTTAGCAAAGATAAAAAAAGTGTATAGATCCAAAGAGACAATGGTTTTCCAATCCTCAGTGGTTCCTTCAATTCCTCCCTTAAGGGAAGAGAAGAAATCATTGGTTGATAAACCTACTCCTACCCCATCACAACTTGAAAATCATGCAAGAAGAAACATAAATGCTAAAAAGTGTAGGCATAGATTTTGTGCTATTGCTCACCAATTAGAAGAAAAAAAACAAATTAGTGCATGATAATCCAACACCCATGGTAAAAACTCAAGAAGAAATTCAAATTTCACCAAAACAAGAAATGAAACAAGAAAATTCAATTGAAATTGTTATAAAACCTTTGATTGTGATTTATTTAGATGATGATGATGGCAAAATTGATAAAATTGATGAGGAAGTGCATAATGAGCTTAATGTTTTATTTTCAAAGAAAATAAATTTAGATGGGGGAAATCGTGATGATCTTCTTGATGAGAGTGACCCACCACATGTTGCACTTGGAGATGTTCCTAGTACATCACTCACTATAGTCCCTTTAGCTAGTTTTCTACCTTCCATATATGATGAGAAAGATTGGGATGTGGATGACCTGCTTTAGGTCAACTTACATGTGTGGTACTCCTCTATGTTTGTTTCAAGTGTCCTTTTTTTTTTTATTGCATGTGATGTGGTCTCCCATGTTGTGCTGATTGGCATGTTATTTATGTTTGTGAGTTTTCTTTGAATGACCCTTGTTTCTCCGTTGGCGCAAGGGTACAAAGGAAATGAACCCGTTGTGATATTCTTCTATTTTATCTTCATTTTTCTATATGTTGTAAACTTTATCTTTTTTTTTTTGTCTTGTGTTTTCCTTTTGGGGGTGATGCAAAGTGTTGAGACATTTAGATCTCTTCCAAATTTATGGATACCTCAATTTCAAGCTCTATCATATCATTGTAGAAAATACACATACTAACCCTAGATTTATGGATACCTCAGCATACCTTTTTATGTTGTATTTGGGGGAAACCCCTTATCATTATGTAGCTTTATTTGGAAGCATATCATTGGCATAGGAATTTCCAAATAAGCTCTTATGATCCTTTTATACATAACATTTTCCATTTTTCTACTTTAAAGTAATTTCTCATAGCATGGTGTTTTGAAATTTATTTAAAGTGGGGGCATACATTGGAATTATTTTGCATCACTTTGTTCATAGGAGCTATACTTAGTGGTGCATTGACAATAACATTATAACATTTGACATTTTCTCTACTTCAGTTTGTTCATGAGAGTTGAATTTAATGTAGCATTAGCATTACATCTTGGGGCACCTTATCAAGGTTATCAAGGAGTATAAATCTTGGTATGGTTGTTATGGGCACACCTTGTAGAACTAGTATGTGTTTCTCATTTTTTCCACCTTGTTATGGGTATAACTAGTAGACCTTCTGTGTTTCTCATCTTGCCTAGGGGCTCACCTAGTGAAAATGGTCCTCACTAGCCCATGTGCCTTCCAATTTGTGATTCACCTAGAAAATATCAAACATTTCTATTGTGTGAGTCATGAATGCCTTTTGTATTGATCATAGCATAATACAACTTGTTATTCTATACCCTCTTTTTGCATTTCAATTTGACATTGTATGTCTGTGTATGTTGTCTTGTTGTATATCAAAAATTTGTGTGTTCCTTTGTGCTTATGTTGGTTTTCGATGGGATATTAGATCCTGGGGGCTTGATCACCCTCCTTAATCTTTAGTCATCCCATTTCTTCAACATTTACAAATGGACCCCTCTTGACATATATTTCTCTTCTTTAGTGTGAGTCTAAGCATAAGTTCATACTCACTAAATTGGGGGATAAATGTAGTGTAGAAAATTGTCACCCTTAACAATTTCACATTATGTTTTGGCCCCTCTAAATTATTGGACCTAATTAAGTCCATAATTTCCTAAATTATGCATTCCACGTCTTATTTTATCATTTTTCGGTAAAGTTGCAAGCATTGAATAAATAAAAATAATTAATGTTATGATCTTGACACTTAATTTCCTAGCAGATAAGGCTAAGACCCATACACCCATGGGAATATGGGTCCCCCTATCTTGTAAGGGACCAATTTTTAATATGTTGTTGGTGGAATTTTAACATTTAGAATTCAAATTTCAATTGTTAGCTTTTGGAATTTGATTTTCAAGAAATTAGAATAATTGCATATAAATATTTACTTATTGCATTATTTTAAATCTAACAAGAAAACTATTGGAAAAAATATGATCAAGAGAACTATTGAGCAAGTCAAGAGTAGCATTTCAGTGATTTATTGCAGCAATTCAAGATCGAACATCAATGCCAAATTCTATGTGTGTTCATGTTCATGTCTCGTGAAGGCTAACATTGTTATAGGTCTCCAAGAATTGAAACAAAGCTATCAAGCAATATCCAAAGATCCTTGAGGTGATGTGCATGAATTTATTCCTTCAAGGAAGTCATTGAAGGGTGGTGAGTTGTATAATTTGTTCATTCATCATTCCTTTCAATTATCATTTCTATCATTGACATTGCCATTGTGGAAGTGGAAACACTTACACGGTGTTTGATTAAGGAAAGCCCCTAAAATGGGCCAAAATTTCCTCTCTTTGTGAATGTGCAAGTTATAGGTTTGAAGAGGATTAAAGGGATCTTGAAGGAAAATTCTTCATTATTTCATTTGTTGTCATATATCTTGTCAAGCTGCGAAAACTCACCTACAAAATTTATTGACAACATTTTGACAATTTTGCAACTAAGAAATAGAAGGTCCGATCTAGCATTAGAGGATTACAGAATCAATTTATGGACCCCCTATCAAGGACCCATATACCCCTAGATGACTGTGTCCTCCTCTGCATGCTAGATCCAACTTTTGGTGACATGTACACATCATCCAACACTTCCGAGATCCACTTGCAATTTACAGTTTCAGTATATATATTTCTAGATTATTGCATTTATCATATTAGGTAATATAGCTTGAAATTAGGTTAATCATTCTAAATAATTTCCCATCCATCTTCAAGGCCCTAAGAAAGTGGATCTAGGTCTGATTGGCTCACATTTTTGGGCTAATAGTTGTAGACACTGAAAAAATGTCTTGAATCATATCATACACTCGAATCGGGTATAAAAACATAATTTCCTCTTGAAACCCATCCTATTTTTTTCTTAATTAATTAAATTATCCAGCTAATTAATTAAATGAAATCATTTTCACCCATTAACCTAATTAATCTAAATGGGTTAATTCACCCCCTTTCATGCTAACACTTCATCCTGTTAAATTAAATAAATCAAACTATTTAATTTAAATCCCTAAATCTTCTTATTTAATTAAATAACCCTAAGTTATTTAATTAAATATCATTCCACCTTTCCCCCATTCATTAAATCATTTATTTAATGAATATAATCTAATTCTTCTAATTCCCCTAATTGCATAATTAATATTGTTTAATTATCAATTGAATCTAATTCCCCCCACTTGCAAGGGAATATTCCTCTGCACATTCCTCCAAAAGGAATATTCCTTCCCCTTTTGCACAATTTAATTTAGTTTTAATTAACTAAATATCTATTTCCCTCACCCATTAGAATATTCCAAAGAATATTCTCTCTCCTCACTCATTTGAAAAAGGGGTATATTCCTTTTTCTCAACAAACTTACTTAGCTTCTTGAGCAAATTAATTTGTGACCTCTTGTGTAAGTTAACTTATGACCTCTTGGACAAGTTGAAAGTGTGTTTGTTTGAGGGAATGCGAACCCTTGATTAAATCTCATCTTGCATTCTCACCAGTTGATGAGAATCTATGATCCATGCCTCTTCTTCCTTTCATCCATAACTGTTGATTGATCTTTTTGATCTCATCCATTAATCTCTTTTTATCTATTCTATAAATAGAGCTTTCCTTTTTGAATAGGGATCCATCTTTCAAAAGAAAACTTATGCTGTTGAAATTACTCATACTCACACTCACATTTAGCACACATTTAGTATCTTTTAGTTCATTTTAATTTCATTTAGTTAACTTTAAGCTTCCATTAATGACTTCCCTGATCACACAATGCATCCATTTAGCTTTTTTATTAATTAGGGTTTGAACATTTTAGTTTAAATACCATCTAGATTAGCTTAGCTTTTGCATAATTAGATCATTTTTAGCATAAAATCAAGTTAAATTTTCTTGCATCATGCTCATTTACATTAAAATCATGTTTTCATACACATCTCACAACTGCTCCATCAATTTTCTTCAATAAAACTGATTGGAACAAGCTCATTTATCCATGGGATTGGGAAAAGGTTGCCATTCCACATCAACGTGACACCACTCCCACAATGGGATAAGTTTTAGATGGATTAGAGTAGACATTTTTATGCTTTCATAGTTTAGAATGCTTAGTTTTGATAAATGTTTAGTTTATTTTTCATTTGAATGATCCTATTGAGATTTGACGGTAGTGGCTTCGTTATGCTTCGAACTTCATGGATTAAGCATAATCGGCCCATGCTAATTCGTCCAATCACATTCTAGCTCTAGAAGGAGGGAAAAACCCATCAAATTTAATCAATTTCTATCTTGAATTCCATTTTTTAAAACTTTTGTAGGATACAACGATGCCCAAAAGAATTTCAGCAGCACCTTTTGTTGGGAATCACTATATTGCGACACTATTTCCATATGAAACGACACCTATTTAATATCCCGATGCTGATTAAAAAAATGGTGACGCTAATAATTTTTAGAGGTATCGGAGATTTATAAACAGTGACACTCTTCAAATGGCGACACTATCATCGTCACTATTTTCTCTACAGAGTGATGCCCAAGTTCACCAGAGCAACACTATCGTGAATAGTGACACCCAACTCTGGTAAGAAATTTAATGATCACTTTTCAGCCTGTTTTTTAATTTTTTCACTTCATCAAATTACTAACATGACTCTAATGTTGTTCTGGCTTTTAGACTAAAGGGGTTTTGCAGGATTGGATGATAAAACTTGAAGTGAAGAAGCATTCTTATCTTTGAATCCTATAATTGTAACAAGCGTTTGACACTTTTGGGGCAATTATAACCCATCTATTATGCTTTTCATTTTATGCTTTAAGACCACACTAATTTTCATTTGGGGTTTAAAAAGAATGCTCAAAGGAGACTAAAATTAGACCCTCACTTCATCATTTTACTTTGGGTTTAAAATTGAACAAAGGAAACTTAACATTTCGTTTGGTGCATAAAATGAATTCCTAAAATTAACAATTGTTTTCTATGTTTTGTGATTTATATTTGTGTCATTGTATGCGTATGCACTTCTCTTGTGCCACTCGGTGATCTTGAGAAACAAAAACATTCCTTAACACTTTGTATAATCACCTACATCTTTCAATTTGGATGAAAAATGAACCCCTTGCTAGTGTAGGGAAAAGGTGTGGTGTGTGTTCTCTCCTTGTTTCATACAAACTAGGATGATAAAACTAAAAATGTACTTCCTTGCTATTTTTTAATCTTTAGAGGGCCTACCTCCCCACTTTGAAAGGAGGGAAAAACCCAAGCGAAAACAATCTAAAGCCAAGTTCTTTCAAGCTGCTATATAAATAATGTGTTTGTGACAAAATTAATAAGAAATAGGTGCGTATGCGTCATACTGACAAGTGTCACCCTTAGTGTCCATGTGATACATCAAAATATCTTCTTAGGAAGAGACTGGGAGGCCTCTCGATTTTCCATAAGCTTGAGCTAATCTTGCCATGTATGGCCACCTTGAACGAAAGCCCTTATTATGAAAAAACTATTTAGAAGCCAAAAACCTTTATGCTTGCTGGTGTAGGAACGACCATTTTGAAGTTGCCCCACATTTGTAATATTCATTGTTGAAATAGAAAAATCCTTAGGATCTTTGGATCTTCAGGATTTTGAGATTTGGTGGTCTCGAGAAGTGTGTGCTGTGGAGGGGAGCCAGTGTCACCAAATCTCTAACTGTTCACATTGTCTTAGTGTTTGGAGAAATCCAAGTGGGGATTCAATAAGCAATATATTTTGAGCCTAGGATGGTAAAATTCTTGTGATTCAATTTAATACTCTGCTTGGTTCCAAAACATTACAAACAAACATTCACAATCTTTTCAAAATTTCAAACTATTTGGTCTAAAGTATGTATACCTCTTGAAACAACCTTGATATTAATGCTTGTCCTAAGGATTTCTATCCTTAGAGATTTATAAATATCTTGACTTATATATCAATCCATACTTCCCAAAGTCAACATAAGCAACTATGCCTTCAACCTTGTGATTTTCACAAAATGGACATTGTGAAATTTATGATATTTTTGACATAGAATTTAGTATGAAAACATAATCAAGACAAGTGTTTGTGGTAAAATAAATTCACTTAAGCAAGATAAAATTGACATAATTGAACCCCACATGACCATTTGGAGACCGATTGCTCTAGTTGAATAACCTAACCTTACACTTGCTATTATTTAACCAAACTTTGAACTCATGAACGAAGAAAAAACTAATATAATTAGTAGTTTGAGAAGATTCACTTTTGAAACCAAGGAAGCACCAACCCAGTGGAGAAACACAACCTACAACATAGATGGAGAAGAATAAAAATATAATATTGAGAACTGAAGGCCCCTATTACCACCACCTATGTGGCAATAAATATCCTTTTTTCTTCCATAGACTTAAACTTCTCTGAATGATATCACACAAAATTAAAATCCCTAAGAGAAGGTCTACAAGACATCATTTCAAGCTTAGGAATCTTACTCCAAAAGCTCTCAAAAAATACCTTGCAACACTTCACCAAAATAGAACCAAGTTGTTATACTACTACAAACGTGTTTTAAGAAATAATCCAAAATTGTATATGTTCTTTTTTGGTAGAAACCCCGGTCTTTTTCATGATAATGAACCTATCTAAAACATTGGATCTTTAGGATTTGAAAGCTTTAGAGGTATAAAATGTTTCTCACTACCTTGGTCTTATAAAACAAAGGTTCATTCTAAGTCAATATTGGGTCAAACATTTCACTCACCCCTTCATCAAATTCCAAACTTCACTTCACCAAACTTTGCAAATTTTTTGAATACACTAACACTTTTTTGATTTAAACATCTATCAAACCAACCCCTAACTTAGGTACTTTGTATGTGAAATGTATCCTTTTACATACACTTGGTTAAGTTAGTTATCATCTTTGAGCTAGTTTATCTTGAAGTTCATGAGTCTACCTAAAGATTTCCAAGTTCATAAAAATCCTTTACAAAAAATCAAAACATAAAACTCTTAAGTCAAAAGTGTTGTCCCAAAACGTTTGAAAAGATGAATTTCCACATCACCCACCTTTCCATCACCCATTATCACCATTTTTTGAAAAATAATTAAAGCGTCCCTTCTACCTAAATTTGAGTCAAATAGAGAGTTCAAACATTACAGATCACAACATAGTGCTCCTAGAGCTGACCCAAAATTTATGGTAAAAATAAGATCACAGCAAAAGAGAATCATGGAGAAAACCAAAGTCACATTTACCTCAAGTGATCCAAATCCTCCAGAATTTTATCTGAGAAGTCACGTTACACCATCACAATAACCCTCATCTCCATCAGGGCCATATGAGATTGAAGACGTTACCCATAACCTGTTTGGACTTACTAGGGAAGAAATCATGGAACATCAAGCCCTTGAAACCGTAGCTCCAATTTCCCCATCATTTGTTGCACAAAATTTGACACAAGGCTTCACAACTCCATCACTAGGTCTAAATCAAACATCCACTCCTAGTCTTGCAACTAGTATTACCAAAGACTTTGGTCTGACTCTTCCATTTAAAAGCAACACACTTGTGGGTACCCTCAATACCAATCCTCCATCCCAAACCACTACTTGGACACCTACCTTTGGTGCTCCTCTTGTTCCCAAAGATCCCCAACATCCATATAAACCCCTTGAACTTCATTACTTCACAACAACCTCCACATATAGAGGAAACACCTCTTCATCCATACCCATGAGTACCACAAGTGTTCTCACCATCACACAAAGAAGTATGGAACAAGTGTCTCAAAACAACACACAAGGGCGTGCCAACACCATAACATAGAGTCAAACCTTAATGAAAATTAGGACATCTCTACTGAATCCTCCAATTGGTTCATCCATACCATTGGCTTCACAAAACACACCCATCCCATCCATCATCAACCCACATCAAAAAAATCCCTTGGTCACAAACCCAATCAACCAAGGTAATACCTTGACCACATCTCAAACATAAGGGAATCTCCAAAACATTGGTCAAGGGAACCCTTTCAATCAATGGACCCAAGGTCCTAATATTCCCTTAACTTCACAAAATCTTATGATGCCATCATTGTCTTTTCCGTTTGTCCCCCAAGTCATGCAAAATTAGATGGGACCTCAAACTTACATTCCTCCACCTCAATCCACTATCTTATAAGGAACTTTAAACCAAGGGAACCCCGAACCTCTCATCACCAATCCACTACCCATTCAAAACATCAACACTCATAATCCATCATAGATGTCCTGACAAACACCTGATCCCACATTAAAAGAGCATGCCTTAGCTTTATAGAAAGCACAACAAGCATATCAACAAGCCATACAACAACAACAACAACAACATGTAGCCCTAGTAGTGCAACAACAATAGTAACAACAACAACCAGCCTTAGCAGTACACCAAGCAACACAACAACAGTAGAAACAACAATAAGCAACCTTAGTAGCATAGAAAGTAGCACAACAACAACAACAAGCCCATCAAGAAGCCTTAGCAACACAACAACAATAGTAGGTCCAATAACAAACCCTAGTAGCATAGAAAAAATAACAAGCTCAACAATAAGCCTTACTATCTCAATAGTATGCTCGACAAGAACAAGAACAAGAACAACAACCAAGTTCCTACTATACTCCTCAACAGAACATCACCAATATAAACACATTAGGAACATATACATCAACACCTCAATCACCTTCATAGAATCTCACACCACCATACACCCCATACAACACCTTATCATATCAAAATACCACATACAACTCATCCATCATCCTACCATATGTTCCTCCACCAAATCCACAAGATGATCTAGCATCACAACTCAAAGTGTTGTCACAAGAAATAAATTATTTTTGAATGGGAAAGACAAAGAATCCCCATACACAAAACCTATGTCCTTATCCATTCAATCGAAACATCACAATGCTACCATTCCCTCTTGGATTTGAAATCCCCAAATTTGATAAATACAAATGGAGAGGAAGTCATGTGGAAAATGTCAAATAATTTAACATCATGTGTATGGAGGTGGCCTACAATTATTCTTATTTAATGCGCCTCTTCCCCTGAAGTTTAATAGGTCCTGCAATGGATTGGTTTTCTCAACTACAAGTCCTGGTATTAAAAATTTCCAAGAAATCACTGATAAGTTCATCAATCACTTCTCCTTTAACCTTGACATGGATGTAAGCCTAGAAGAATTGTATACCCTCAAACAAAAAAAAGGAGAAAATTTTGCTAATTTCTTACAACGATGGAGAAAAAGAGCTAGTAAGATCAAGTGGCTTCTTCTCGATGAAAAAAAAGTGGGGATCATCATTGAAAATATAGATCCGGATCTATCCTTCCACTTGAAAATGTAGTGCATCACCTCTTATGATGAGCTTATCCCTAGAGCCCTTAACATAGAGAGAGCTCTAATCTCACAAGAAAATACCCAAGCTTACAAAAATAGTCGCCCATCAATTAGTTCAAACGACAAGCCTTGTGTCTGGGATAAGAACAAAATTGTAACAAGTGATGGTGTGGTAGATTCTAAGGTAGTCCTAAGTGCTCCTAGACCAAACAACAATCAAGTTGCTAACATTCAACCAATTGTGGAACAAAAAAAACCCCCTCACAACAATCAAATCAACAACATTGAATCACAACAAAGGAAAACCCCTAACAAGAACAACTATCCTAAACAAAAGTACACACAGTTGTCAGAGCCTATCAAAACCATCATAAAGAAGTTGGTAGAGTCAAACCTGATAACACTTCCAAAATTTGAAAACTAACAAGAACCACAAGAGAAACCATCCTGGTACAACGAGAACGATCTTTGTGACTTTCACAAAATCAAATGACACAAAATGAAAAACTGCATGTGGCTTAAAAATATTATCCAAGACATCATAGAAAATGACACCATATTTGTTGAGGTACTAGCCGGGAATCAAGATCTTAATATATACAAGAACCCTATGCAAGATCATAGCAAAGGGAACAACAACATGAAAATCAAGGATTACACAAATGTGCATCATACCTATTCCAACGTGGTCGCTTCCTATGATAGCATCATTATTGTCATCACCATCCAAGGGCTTAGTGTGGAGTGTGGAGTCACCACATGACGTGGAAAAATTATTATCCAAGGAGTCCCATCCCAATCTAGGGCACAACCTACTTAGCCAACATTAAGTACTAGCAAGTATAATCTCTTAGAGCAGCTTAAAAAGACCCCCGCACAAATTTCTATCTTGGAACTATTAAGGCTATCCCTTGCACATAGGGAAATATTAGAGAAAGCTTTTTCATAATCATACATCCTCAAGGATATTGATATAGAACAGTTTCAAGCTATGGTAGGGCATATCGCTCATCATCTTCTCACCTTTTCAAAACAAGACCTACCATCAAAACCATCTCAGAACCGTTCTTTACACCTTGAGGTTGTCATTCATAAGAACAAGGTCAAAATATTCCTAGTAGATGGAGGTGTTGTTCTGAACATTTGTACTCTTCAATTGATTAAGAACCCGGGCTATTCAGAGGATACTATTGAGAAAGCAAAGAGTACCATCATCAGAGCATATGACCACCAAGAATAGGTATCATAAGGAATCATTGAAGAAACTACATGCCAAGTGTTTGACCTTGATCTTCCCTACAACATCCTACTTGGCCGACCATGGATCCATGCCCTAAAATCTATAGCCTTGACTTATCATCAATGTGTAAAGTTTCCCTTCAAGGGCAGAGAATTTACCATCCATGGAGATCTTGAGCCTTTTTACTACTACAAAAATATTGAGGCCAGGTTCTATAAAATCCCCCAAATACCCAAGAATGATGAAGGGCCTGCACCTTCTACCTCATTTGTTGAACCATCATCCCTTGCATCTACCTTTAAAATGAAAGCAATCATTGTGTAGAGTATACCTGAGATCAAAGCAATAATCCAGGATGATGGTTGTGGAAACTATAAGCTAATGAAGAATACCTTTGTCTTAGGAGAGCTACCTCTTTCTACTCAATCCCATGGAAATCCCACACCTAGAAAAAATGTCTTTGAAACAATCAAGATGGAAGCTACCACCTTCACCAAGTGGGGGAACTTGAACAAAAAAGATGTCAATGAGGAAGATGTTTCTAAACTCCTCTATCAGGATGAACGACCTGTTCCTATTTTTCCCATGAAAGATGAAAATAAAGGCTTGCATCTAATGAAGGGATGGGGATATAACAAGAACAAGAAGTTAGGACAAAATGATAATGGTTTGCTAGAACCCATCATTCTTGAGAAACACCTAAAGAATCTTGGCCTAGGTTGTACTACTAGAAAGGTCACTCTTATTGGCAAGGTACTTTTGCTAAATAGACTGAGGCTTCCTCTTGGTTACCTACATCATGTGATATGACCTTAGATGACTTCCCCCTTGATGTTGCTAACCTATTTGAGAATAACCCCCTCTTCATGATATCCATAACATCTTCACTCCGAGTGATCAACCAACTAAAATATGCCTAGTATACCTGCAACTCATTGACTTGGACCAACATGGACCACTAATTCTAGATTTATTCAAAAATGATGAAGCGATCTCAAAATTCATGGGACTCAGTAACAACTTACTATGGGTAGACCATAAAGTAGGTTTTGACATAAAGCTATACATAGGGGTGTACTATGGGGAGACGATTGAATCCTTCAGTTGAAAAATTGATGAAATGCAACTAACATGCAGATCTTTGAGTGAAAATCACACTGTGGCACTTTTTGATCCCAAAATAGTAAAAAGAAAGGACGTATCCAAGGGTAAAAACCTCTCTGAGGCACCCCAGGATGAGGGATTTAATCTCCCCCTTAGTGTAATACATCCAGAGAAGTCAACAGTCTTAGCAAAAAAGGCCACTCCAATCAATGTGGGAACATAAGAAGCACCCAAGATCACTTTCTATGCTAAATCCTTGTTGGATGAAGAACAAAAGAACCTACTAGCATTCTTGAAAGAGCGCAAATCTAACTTTTCATGGTCATAAACATATATTCCAAGCCTTGATCCAAAAGTTGTAGTACATCATCTAGTAGTCTATCCTAAGGCCAAATTAGTAAATAAAAAATTAAGGAAGATGCACCCTTAGATAGCACTCTTGGTAAAACTAGAGTTACAAAAGCTTCTTGACATTGGATTTATCCAGCCAATAGATTATCCTGAGTGGATTTGAAACCTGGTACCAGTCTCAAAACCCACTGGCAGCATCATAATATGCATTGATTTTAGAAATTTAAACAAAGCATTCCCAAAGGATGATTTCCCTCTTCCTAACATCAACATCATAGTGGACTTAACAGTAGGGCATGAAATGCTATCACTCATGGATGGTTTTTTAGGCTATAATAAAATCATGATCACCAAGGAGGATCAATGTAAAACTACATTCACTTATCCATCTAGAACCTATTGATGGAACGCGATGCCATTTGGGTTAAAGAATGCAGGAGCCACTTATTAAAGAGAAATGAACCTCATCTTTCATGACATGATCCACAAAACAGTTGAAGATTATGTGGATGATATTTTGGAAAAATCAAAGAAAATAAGTGAGCACATACAAGTCTTAGGACCCATCTTTGATAGGCTTGAAAAATACAAAGTATGGCTAAACCTGAAAAATTATGTCTTTGGAGTTACATCAGGGAAGCTTCTTGGCTATATCGTGTAACAAAGAGGGATAAAAATTGACCCAACAAAGGAAAAAGACATCCTAGACATGGAACCAATACAAACACTAAAGCAGATGAGAGGGTTACAAGGAAAATTGTAGTCCATCAAAAGGTTCATAGCACAACTATTAGACAAAATCCACCCTTTTTCATATCTTCTCCATAAAGGAATAACTTACAAGTGGGATGAGAAATGTGACAAAGCTTTCCAACATATCAAAGACTATTTATTGAAACCTCTAGTGCTCATGCCACCAATACCAAACAAACCATTGATCCTATATATCTCAACAACATCAACAACATTAGGTGCTCTTCTAGCACAACATGATGAAAACAAAAAGGAAAGGGCCATCTATTACATCACTAGGACCTTGGTTTTCTATGAAATAAATTGTTCATCCATTGAAAAAGGCTTCTTAGAATTGTTTTTTCTTCACAAAATTCAGACATTACATACTGCCACATAAAATCAAACTCATTGCAAAGATTGATCCATTGAAATATTTGTTATCTAAAGAAAATCTCATTGGGCGAATGGCTAAATGGGTAATGATCTTAGCAAAATTTGACATAAAGTACATGGAGTGCAAGGAAATAAAAGGATAAGTGATCACAGACCAACTAGTGGAAGCACCTATCTATGCAGAGAAACCATTGATATTTGAATTCCCTAATGAATTAGTGTTCCTTGTCAATCTCACAAATTAGTGGAAAATGTAATTTGATGGATCCTTCACTTAAAATGGATCAGGAGTGGGCATTATTTTCATCACCCTCAAGGTGATAACATCCTAAAGTCATACAAACTATCATTCCTCTATACAAACAACATTGTTGAGAATGAAGCCCTAATCACAGGTCTAAGGATATCAGTTCAATGGAAGATACAAGACATGAAAGTATATGGTGACTCATAGTTGGTTATCAACCAAGTCAATGATGACTACCAAACTAAGGATGATAAGGTTACTCCTTACAAGAAGGTGGTAGAGAATCTCAAGGACCTTTTCATTGACATAACATTTGAGAAAATTCCTCACATGAACAACTGAGCATCATATGCTGTGACAACAATCATATCATTGTTAGACATGTCCAAAAACATCCTCCAATGTGATTTCTTTGTAGAAAAACTTCTCATACCAACTTTCAAAATCCTTAAATATGAATTTATGTGTGTCATTTTTGATCTTGGATACCCATGGTATCATGACATATTCATCTACCTTAGCAGAGGAATCCTCCCATCTGATATCACCTCTAACCTTAAGAAGACCTTTGTAAAGAAGGCATCCCAATTTGTGATCCTAGGTGATACCCTTTACCGACGAAGCATCGAGGGGACATTATTATGTCTTAACCAAGAAGAAGCCTTGACCATTTTAACATAAGTACATGATGGCATATGTGGTTCCCATTCTAGTGGGATGAATTTAACTAAGAAACTGTTGAGGACGGGGTACTACTGGCCAACCATGGAAAGAGAAGCTCATCAGTATGTGCATAAGTGTGTCCAATGTCAACAACATGGAAATATGATTCATGCTCCAACTCAAGTGTTGCAATCAATGGTCACACCTTGGCATTTTTTGTAGTGGGGGCTTGAACTCATAGTAAAAATCACTCCAACCTCATCTAATGGCCACAAGTTTATCATAACAACCATTGAATACTTTACCAAGTGGGTTGAATCCATTCCTATGACCTACATAATGGGGAAGAAAATTACTAAGTTGATCTTGAATTACCTAATCTTCTGTTATGGTGTTCCACAAATCCTCATATCAGACAACAAAACACCCTTCAAGAATCAAGATGTGAAAGGGCTATTTCAAAGATTCAACATCCAACACTGATTCTCTACCCCATAGTACCCCTAGGGAAACAGTCAGGCTGAGGCTAAAAATAAAACCATTTTGAAAACCTAATGAAAATAGTCAATGAAGCTGGCCATGACTGCCACCTACAACTAAATCTCATGCTTTGGGCCTATCAAACTAGCATCTGCACACCAACAGGTGCAACTCCTTTCTCTTTGGTCTACGGATCAGAGGCCATTTTTCCTATTGAGTTTGAGATCCCATCATTATGATTGTCACCATAGAACTTGATCACTAATGAAGAGTATAGAGTATCTCAGATAAATGAGTTAGCATTCTTGGATGAGCATCGTCTTAACACCCTTAATTAATTGAAAGTATATTAAAACTGACTGAAATGAAGCTACAAGAAGAAGATCGAATGCTGGTATTTTCATGTAGGGTATCTTTTCCTAAAGTAGAACCAAAAGAACCTTCCACATCAGGACAACGAAGGAAAGTTTGAGCCTAACTAGTTGGGTCCCTTTGTCATCACAACAAGCTATGGATCACGAGCATACCAATTGTCAACACCTGAAGGTGAACCCTTGCAGGAACCAACTAACCACTTGCATCTTAAATTTTTTTATGCCTAGTATTGAAGGGTATAAATCTAAAAATACAAAAAAACAAAAATGATCAAAATCCAAAGAAATGATTGAAAAAAGTAAAGAAAAATAATCGCCCTCTAGTGAAAACCACTTTGGTGGTGCTTTGGGCAAGTACCTTGGTGAAAACCTGACAAACAAGAGTGTCAAGTAAATAAAGTGCTTCCATCTATTTGGTCTCTTCATCTTATCATTCCATCCATCAAATCGAATCCTTCATCCTCTTTCATCCATCCCCATCCATGTCTACATCATAGCTTGATATTATGACATATCGTATCCCCTTAGTACTACTTGGTATAATCCAAAGGTTAGTTTTTCCTACCTATATCTTGGTAGTCTATCATTTCACACTGGGGGAAATTCATTATGGTTTAGATTGAGTTCTTGTATATCTTAAGGTCATAAAAAATGTCAAAAACATTCATAAAATTGCAAATCAAAAACACCAAAAATATTCATAAAACGTTCATCAGAAAATCCAAAAACATATGCAAAATCCTGTACAACTAAAATCCAAAAACATTCATAAAATTGTAAAGTCAAAATCCAAAACATCCAGAAAACATCGAAAACCCTAAAAAGGTCAAACATCAAAAAATACAAAAATAATACCTTGTCAAACTACGGGTCTTTGAGCTTGAACATACGTAAGGCCATCATTGATGTGCGCCCAAGACACCCTAGGTTAGTCCTTTAGGAGTCCGTCATAATAAACTAGCAATCCATCAACTATTCATATCTCATTGTCAATAAGTTGAGTCAATCAAACTACGTGGCCTTTGCGTGTATAACCTAGGCAAGGCTAATTTTCAATCAGCCCTTGAGGCCCCTAGGATAGGTCTTTTAGGTTAGGTTCTTAGTTGGAACTCATAAAATCCCTAAACATTTAGAAACTAAAAAAATCCCCAAAACATTCAAATATCAAAAAATCCTTAAACATTTGTAAAATATTGGAAAACCCTAAACAACCTCAAATAATAAAAAAACCAAAAAATTCATATAAACTTTCAAAAAGATAAAAAAATAGTCTCAAAACATTTTCGAAATACCAAAAACATTGAAATATTCTAGAAAATCCAAAATTATCCACCTCATCTTGCTTTCACTTGCAATAAACCTTCGTCCATAATAAATTGATCGCCACCTTCAACCTTTGGAAAAACTAATAGAAAGAAAGTATAGCGAGTTGTGAAGTGAGAACCTAAGTGTCAAAATCTAAAGCCTAAATCATAGGTAAATGCATCAATAGAGTTTGTATCAAATGGCTTATCATAAAGCTCATCATCATCCTACATAAAACCATCTCATCAACATGTCCTATGATGTATCCTTCCTACAATGGACATCAATATTAGACATCACCTTAGCTAAAATTAAAATGGCAAGAGATATAGATAACATTGACTATTTGTCTTTGATATTTTCTTATGATTTATCTTATTGAACCATTTTGAGGACCTCTCAATGAGGTCTATCAAAAAAATTAGAGAGAAAGGAATGGGGCATCGATCATTATCTTTCATTTTTCTATACTTGTGGGTATTCTTGTAAAATAATCTTGGCGCAGACTTACTTAGTTGTGTGTAGGGAAGTTGTTTGGAGTACATTGTTCACTATTGTGTATGCTTTGGTT
The DNA here is from genome assembly GCA_007258455.2 of Sequoia sempervirens. Taxonomy (NCBI): domain Eukaryota; kingdom Viridiplantae; phylum Streptophyta; class Pinopsida; order Cupressales; family Cupressaceae; genus Sequoia; species Sequoia sempervirens. Next base: position 232,464 of record VDFB02116204.1, read on the forward strand.
TGATATATTCTAAGCTTCTAACTTACATTCCAACAAGGTTTTCGTATTTCAAGGTGTGAACAAGAACTATCCTATCTATTTGCAGAGTCGAAGTCCATTACACTAGATACAATGCCATCCTGGTTATCAATACCTTGATGCATCATGTCTATGTGTTATATCAAACAATAAGGAATAAAAAAAATCCCAATCCCAAGATATGAGAAAATCATCATCATCATCATCATATCCCAAGATATGAGTAAATCATCATCATCATGCATCTCATCACCATCTCTAATAAAGTCTCGGTGTATCATAGAACTGTTGGATCTTTTGAATCAATCATCAAATTCAATGGTCAATCATCTTGTTTCTTCTATCTTCTCTCTGCGCTAATGTGGTATCATGACAATACAAATAATAATCAATGCATCCATCATGCATCCAAAAATTGTCAGCATGCATACATCACAACATAACCATAGCATATAATAAAACATACATCCTACATCATCATTTTCATTTAAGTTGTGAAGGACAATATAGATTTGTTATTCTAAGTATTTTAAAATCATTGCATACATCCATGTGCATACATAATCATCTCATAAAAATGTACAAGAAAGTACATAAAAGAAATGCATCCATATAATTTTCATAAGCATAACATCTGCATATCATATCATCCACCCTGTAACATATCATGAAAATATACTAAAAAATATGTACATCCATCCATTGCATTGCATTGCACCACATATCATATATACCATCACATATCACATAAATAAAAGATTTGTATCCATACATGATAGTATATAAGCATATCACATCATATCCACATCAGATACATCCATACATTCATAAGCATAAAATAAAGGGAACACATCACATCATGTCAAATCTGTATCATATCATATATATATCAAATACTGACTGTCATGATATAATATCTAAATCAATGTATATATATCAATCAAAATTACAATATCCATGAGGCTATCAAAAAGGATCCCATGAATGTATATTTGTGTAAAGAATTGAGCAATAATAAAAAAGTGTCTATACAAGCAAGCTAGCCCTGATGACTTCTCCCCTCACTAGGTTGTCTCTCTGGTTGATCCTCAGCCCTAGGATGTACCCCACTCCTCTGTGAGTAATCCGACTGTCTAAGTACTGTAGGGACATCTCAATGGTAGTGCATGTGATAATAGGCCACTTCAATCATGACCTCTTTGTATAATCTAGCAGACACTGTCCACCCCTGGGCTACAACTGTCACAGTCTCTAGTTGTTGGCGCCACCCAATCTCCTATGCTAACTACACCATGGTGGTCTGTCTGAGCTAACACTCATGATATCTCTCTGTTGTGACAACTTGTACCTACAATCGAGTCTGATCTCTCTTAGCAGTAATTACCAAAATTTGCTAACAGGCCTGATCCCTCTCACTTGTAATAACCTATATCTACTGCTGCAGCTGGTAAATATGAGCATCGTGGGGATTTGGCCCTCGTGGTGGTGGTTGCTGCTAAATTAGAGGTTGCTATGGAGGCTGTTGATGCCCTAGTGGTGCTCATGGGACCTGTCCATCCTGGCCATCCTATCCTCTACCCTGAACTCTACCTCTACCTGCATCCCTCCCTCTCGGTCTCCCTCATGGAGGTGCACCTGCTAGATCTGTCAATCAGAAAGGGGGTGTGAACCATGCATCATATGCAGGTGTCATATGAGCATCTGCCTATCCCTAGTCATATGCCCATGGTCGAGTAACCAATTGTTGAAAGCCTTTGACAACCTTGTAGGTTGGGATCGTAGGTCCCCACTTTGGTGACTCTCGTGCTGACTTGGAAAAGATGATGGTGTATGCATCATTTGCCTTATCTTGCCTATCCCCAAACTGTATCGCCACCCTATTTGGAAGGTATCTCTCGAAGATGGTATGCTCTTGACCATGCATGTATTGGGTCTGTTTAGCAAAGAAAATTTGCTAAACATCATCATACTGTGCTAGCATCTAAAGCCAGGGTCACCATCTGAAAACTATCATATCATCGATGACCCTGTGCCAATAGGGAATCCTAAGCTGCCCTATATGCTATAGTGTGATGTCACCTCTGTACCTCTAGACAATAGGATCATCTGGCTCTACATCTGCCATCTGAACAATTGGTCACAACACAACGATGTGCTCCCAAGCCCAAATGTGTAGCAAGGTGACCCCTATTCCAATCGCCTTGCCATCACAATATAAGAAGTTGTGTATATCATTGTAAAGGGAGGCTAGCATCACTGGCCCCCATGCATACTGAGTCCTCCTGAATAGCATCCTGTGCTAAGCCAAGCCCCATCCTAGACTAAATCCTCCGTTTTATTGATCTAGAGCAACCAAACCTGAGATGATTGTGGCAATAATCAATCTAAAAGTGGGCACCCAACCTCTGTACATCTCGAGATCAATCTGGAAAGTGACTAGAACAATGTCCTCTAGGTCCATCACCTGATGGCATGCATTTTAGCCAACATTAAAGTTGTATATCATGTGGTCACCATGTATCGACAAATGCAATATCCTCCATACATCCTCCAATGTCACTATCGCCTCACTTGTAGGAAGGTGGAACAATGAGGTCTCATTGTGCCATCAATTGCACAAAATTGTCATCATAGCTAAATGTTCCTAGATGATGGGCATGTACACAATGTACCACAAGCCAATCTCCCCCAATTGCTCCTGTCACAACTTAGATAAATCACCAAGTATGGACAAAATTGTGGTCCGATGCTCACAGGATATCAAAGGCAGGATCATCTCCTACACTCACGAGGCACACGATGTAAAAAAATCAATTTTTTTTGGCTAAGTTTGGAATTTTCATCCCCACAATGACAATAGTGTCACTATTTATGATGACATCACTATAATTCAAATTTCAGATTGCGACGCTTGAGGAATTTAAAATGCAAATTGCAAGTTGCATCACTCAACACATATGCGTCATGGTTTAATTTTATAAAAACCCTAACCTTAATTTTTAAATCAAAAGAAGCGTCACTAAACACATATGCGTCGCGATTTAGAATCTGAAACCCTAATTCTAAATTGCAAATTGCGTCACAATTCACATATGCATCACTAAAATTCAAATTTGAGTTACCGATTCTCAAAATAGCATCACTCTAGAGCGATGCCACCAAAGTTTAAATTTAAAATGCATTACATGTGCCTAAAAGTCAAATTTCAAATCAAGTTTCAAATCACATATTAGCGGTCCTGCACTTGGAAGCCTCTCATACTCTCAAAATTGGTAAGAAATGTGTCGTGGGAGCACTCATTGTGCCATTTCGTCAGAGGGTCAAAGCTCAAAATGCAAGAAATCCTGAAGGTGTGAATGCATAAATGAATTGAAAGTGACCCTTCCTCACCTATTTGTAATACCCCTCATGTTGCTGATACTCTTGACACTCTTAT